>JARHVA010005381.1:0-215000 GCA_037957365.1 Torreya grandis | reverse complement strand
TGATGATGGGGAGATGTCTTCATAAGTTCAAGAAATGGAATTTGAGATGGGAGATTAGTGAGCTCTATAATGGGATCCCACTCGTCATAACCCATGAGATGATTGTTATATATAGGTGCATAATGGTTAAGGAGGTCTTACGAAAGAGGAGCCAAAGAGAATTGAAATTTGTGTTGATAAGAATGAGAAGGTTTAGAAGAAGGTTGAAAATCATTTGGTGATGAAGAGGTTGTTGGTTTAGATTGATCTTGAAGTTTGAAAGAAGTGTTAATAGAAGGTTGATTATCATTGGAAGATTGATTATCATTGGTATTAAAAGATGATGGAATAATGGTAGAAATATAATGGGATGTGTTATCCAATGGAGAATTGTAAATTGGACCATCATCAAAGGTTATAATATCTTCTTTCCCCAATTAATTCAAATGAGTTGGAGAAGAATTTTGGATAACATAGTATGCCTAAAAAGGAGGTGGGGTGTAGATAAGTTGAGAATTGATGAAAGCCACCACCCTTCACATATTATAAATACTAACCACATTCTCTTTAGAAGTTGGTTCAAAAATACTTTCTACATTATTGGTAGAAGGAGTGGGCTTGTCTTGGTTTTCTTGAATAGGTTGATGATTAGGTAAAGGATCCTTATAGATAGTTAAATGAGTGTTTGCTTGTTTTAAAGATTGAGATTTATCATGAGTTTTGTATTCATTGAGAGTATTTTCATAATCTTGTTGATGCTTATGAATGATAGAATAATGATCAAAATTATGTCCAAGAAGAAAGTTCATAGCTAAATTATGAAGTTGTCTACAGGTCTCATGAGAGTGACCCCAACTAGCATGAAAACAAAAAACCTTGCTAGGATCATACCAAGTTTTCATAAGATAAGTAAGATCAATAGCTTGAGTAAGAGGCCTAGGTAATGTTTAACCAATTCAACTAAAGAAAGAGTTTTATGAAAATTAATGTTATTTGGTGAAGAGAAATGAGGATTAATTTATTGTTGAGAAGGAGATGGTTTTTAATAAGGGGTACGAACAATAACTTGAACATTGTGAATGGTATCATATGAATCTATAACACCATCATTAGTAATATTTCATTTTTGTTTTTAATTAATATACATGGACCCATGGAAAGTTTGGTGGCTCACTTTGATGCATAAGGAGCCTTTCCATTTGGCTTAGTCAATGGCCTCCTCTAAGGTAAGTGGAGAGAGGGTGTGGACTTGATATTATAATTTAGGATAAATAGCGTTGGTAAAGAGATGAAAAAGATTATCATCAGCCATGTTGTGTTCACATTTGTTTGACAAAGTCTTCCATGATTTAACAAAGGATTGGATAGTTTCATTTTTGTTTTGTTTGTAATTAATGAAATGAGCCAAAGTGTTTTCAAGAAGATCACTAGTTTGGAATTCTTTTACTAAAGCATTCACTAAATCCTGCAAACTAGTGATAAAGTGTGTTCTAAGTTGATTATACTAATCCAAGGCATCACCTATGAGGGTTTCGGAAAAGAGTTTGGTAGCAAAAAAATGTGTTTAATTTGACCCAATCCCTATAAATATTTCCAAATTTATTAAGATAATGGGTAGGATTAGTTGATTCATTATAAGAGATTGTAGGTGTTATAGCTCCAATGTCAATGTTAGCAATTTGTGTAGTGAAAGGTTCATTTTGTAAATGCTTGATGACTTTGTTGACTAAAGGAGGTTGAAGAATGAGATTTCCTTTAGAATATCAAAGAGGGGGAGGAATAACACTTTGGTTATGTGTGCCCCAAGTCATTAGTTGAGGATTGGATTGAAGATTAAGAAGGTGGTTCTACATTTGCATCATTTTATTCATATTATGAGCTTGGAATGCATTCATTTTATTGAGATTTTTTAATAATAGTTGATGAGTTTGATTAATTTTATTAGAAGTAGAATTGGTGTTTGTGTTGGTATTAGTGTATTAGGTACCACTATTAGTGTTGATATGAACTTGATAAAATATGTGACAATTTGAGGTACTAGTGGCAAAATTTTCTTGTGAAGTAAAAGATGGACTTGTAAATGGTTAAGAGGAAGAAGCACTAGATGCATGAGCACCCTAGGTAGAAAAAAATGAACTAGTGGACATATTATGGATATTAGGTCTTATGAGAGGCCCACTAGATGTAGAACCTACCATGTTAGTTGAGATACTATGGATGGAGGTAGAAGAAGTTAAGGAAGAAGATGTAATAATAAGGAGTCAAGATTGAAGGAAGAGGTTGAGAAGCAAAGAAATTGATACCCTTGAATCCAGTTGAGAAAATGAGAGTAGGAGAATTAGGTTCTTCAACTTGATGGCTAATAATGATGTTATAGATGGTGAAAGGATCCTTCCCTCTATGTTGAGGGAATTTTGTGATAAAGAAAAGCATTTTAGGAGTATACTCTAGCTCAATCTGATCCTCTAAGATAAGAGGAGGGTTTTGATATAAATAGGTATGATGAGGGGTTCCATAACCCATCATGTGGGTTGCAATATGAATATTACTAGCATTCTTGAAAGGAACCCTACTTTGTCTATGGGAGACCCTACTAGGATTGGTAAATTTCACCATGTATGTAGACTGAACTTCAGTGTTATCTCCAAGTAGATAGTCCATGATGAAAGGAGAAGAAAAAATATGAGAAAGCAAAGAATCAAAAAGTGATATAAATAGAACTAGGTTAACCTAGTTGACCTAGTGTGAAAATAGGGATTGTGAAACTATACAAGGTCCATAGTATCAACCTAGTAGAGAGAATAGAGATAAACATAAAGAGGGGAAAGTATGTAAATAGTGATAGGTCAACTAGGTCAACCTAGTGAAGTGTATAGGGGCTGAAAAAGATGTTAGGTCGATAGGGTCAACCTAGTATAATGAACATGAATTAAAATAAATAATTGATAATAAGTTTATGAAATGAAACAAGATAGTTTATAGTTTATCTAAGAAAGTAAATGTTGAAAGTAAATAGACAGTAAATTAAATTGACATTGGCCAATCTAATTGATGAACACAAAGCAAAACCTTACATGAACATTAGATAATGCAAGTTTTTGCACACATAATTGAGCAAAGATCAAGTAGATAAGTTGGAAAGTAAAGATAAGTAATCTATCAACCTAGAATGTTAATTAGATTATTAATAATAATTTTAATTCATAGGGAGTTGGTTGTAAGCAAAGTACTAGATAGAAATCTATGGATGGTTTTAGGTGAATTTAGGATGAAAGGGACTATAGTGGAAATGATACATGCTTGGTATTAGGGCCTACCCCCTCACTTCACACACTTTAGTAACAAGGGTGTTAGGTGCTTAACCAAAATATACCATTAACCATACTTTATACATTACCAAAGCATCAAGTTAGCTTCACCCTTGGTGATGAAATCAAAGTAGGTTAGCTTGGGTAGTCAAAAGTTTAAAATGATTGTTGATGTTATGTGATTTAGCCATGTGTGCATAAAAAATAGTGAAAATAAGTAGTTAATTAAAAACATCATAATTAGACTATACGAACTATTAGAAGCATTAAAACAACTAAAATAAAAGATGTGATTAACATACAAGGTGAATTCCAGAACTTTAAAACAAGGTATAGTGAAAATACTATATGCACAACATATAAAACTAGGTCGACATGATCAAGAAAGTACTATTGAAGACATGGTCTAGAAAACCTACTCGCTTAACTTAGTTGTTTTAGATAACACAAATAACATAGAACTAGGTCAACTAGGTCAATCTCGTTAGCTATGTAGGGGTAGTTTTGAAGTTTGTAAACTTGAAATGAAAGTATATAATAGAAAGAAATAAAGAATAAAAGACTAACATTGATGGTTCAAAGATGGAAATAAAGGATATTGTTGATCAAGAACCTTGGAGAAAAATGATATAATATGTCAAACTAGGTTTAGTTGGTTAACCAAACTATACAGGAACCTACTAAAAAAGTGCTAAAAATGTACTAGGTTGACCTGGTCGACGTAGTAAGATGAATTAGATGTCTGAAAATATTGAGACCTATACTAGGTCATGTTGATCTATCAAGTTGTACATGAACCTACTAAAAAGTGTCTAAAAATGTGTTAGGTTGACATGGTTGACCTAGTAGGCTAAACTAGAAGTATAAAACGTGTTGACAACCTATACTAGGTTGAGCTGATATATCTAGTTACCTATTCTTACACATAAAGAAAAATAACTACATCAATAGGATCAAACTAGTATGTCAATATATATGATATAAATGTTGACAAAAAGTATTAAATAAGTGAAATAAATCTTACAAGGGTTGGTTTCATGTTGGGTTCACCAGAATGTAATGAAGGTGAAGCCAAAGTGAATGCTAACACTAACAAGAAAGAGATAAAAATAAAACTATGAAGATAATCCAACCAATGGTGGGATAAGATTCACTTTGGGTTCACTAGAATTTATGCAATCAAAATTTCATGATATACATGAATTATTCCTATATTGGGTAAGATAGAGCACACCTACACTTCCAATTGGGTATACACTTGTTAAGTAGGAGCATGACCAATATGGGGATCCACTAGACCTTATTATGTGATCACTTGTATCATTTGTCACAAGATATCATGCTATGAAGTGTTCTAAAGCCTAAAATCTAACACAGTCACACAAAAACCCTAAAAGAGTCTTATGATTTTATATTTCACATATGCTAATAAATAGGAAAGTAAACTATTCTAATAACAAGAAATATAAACTAATTTAGTGCACACCAAAGCTTTTAACACAAAGTGGGGGTTAAAACAAAACAAATAAACAACAACTAAACTAAACATGCATAGGAGACATATACTCACATCAATGTATATGGAATCCTAATACATGGAAGAGAATAATACACACTATATTATCTATTTGCTCTTATAAAGGAGAAATAAAGTTAGGAATACTTACATTTGAAGATGAACTTGTTGAGCCTCAATCTCTCCCTTGATTAAGGTGCTTCATAAGAGATTATTATGATTTGTAAATATATCCAAGATAAATCATATCTAGGCTACATAACCTACCTAATCATCAAAAATAATTCTCCACAAGACACGATCGAAGATCTAAAGAAAGTATTGAACCTTAAATCTTTATTCAAGTAGAATGGTCAATAAGTAGATATTCATTTTCACTTCTTCACTTAATTCTACTCTTTTATAAAATGGTGATAAATTACCTTGTATATATAGTATCATCTTACCTAAACACTTTTGGACATGTCAGTTGTACTAGGTTGACTAGGTTGACCTAGCACATTTTTAGGCTAACTCACTAGGTCTATGCTATGTCAGTCGAGAAGCTAACAAACCAAAAGAGCTAAAGTGTCCCTAAAACACACTAGGTTAACGAATTTGACCTATTTTGTTGAATAGGTCAAAAGGGTAACACATCAATAAATGAAGGAATAAAGCATGAAAATTATTAGAATGGATAGGAAAGAGATAAATAAGCATAGGGTTTAAGGTTTTAGGAGATAAGTGTGTAGATGGCAAGTGACAAAATGAACAAGAATATTATGAAGCATCGATGGCCTACCCACCCCTTTCCTAGTGTACCCCTTAAATCATGCACTTAGAGAGATTGATGCTTGAAAGGTTCCTAAAAGATATAAAGTGTCAGTAATTAATAAAAGTTTGAAAATATTATGTATATGTAAGATGCGATCAATAAGATTGATCTAGTTTAAATCCTATGCATAAAAGATAAAACATGATTGATATGATTGATCTAGTTTAAAACCTACATATATAATATAAAACTTGATAGACAAGCTTGAGTTAGTTGAATTTAATTGAAAAATTAAAATTTGTAATGCTGAGATTCACATTGGGTTCACTAGAATGTATGACAAAATATAGGATGGATCTACAACTTCTCCTACTTAGTGGATTTCAAGATTAAAGAAGGTAATATTACCAAAACAACTGATTAAATATATATTCATATTGTGACATGACTAATTTAGATCCATGATACTTATCCAAGGTATCTCTTACTACACAATACCAAATGAGAGGTTTCCAAAGCCTCTAGGAAAATGATACTATGCAATAACCCTAGCTAGGCCTACAAGACACAAAATAAATCTAATTTAGTGCTTACTAAATCTTGTGGTAGAAATAGGTATAGATAATAAAAAAATAAAACATGCAAAGAGAAATCTACTCAAGTCAATATATATATATATATATATATATATAAACTAATCAAGGAGTAAAACATTCATTTGGTAGGTAGATATTGCATAAATTAATAGGATGAATGTTTTACTCCTTGATTAGTTTATATATATATATATCAAGGAGTAAAAAATTCATCCTATTACTTTATGCAATATCTACCTACCAAATGAAAGAGTAAAAGTTAGGAATACTTGAACAAATTTGTCATTCCTTAATCTCTTCCTTGGACAATGGTGTTTTGTAAGAGGTTGTTGTGGATTTGTAAGGATCACACTATAAGAATCATCTCTAGGTTAAAATATTCCTACTTTACATCCAAGACTTTCCCACAAGATAAGCTTCTTCCTTCCAAGGAAAAACCCTAAGCAATGACTCCTCAAATGTAGAATTAGCAATATTATGAGTTGTAATAATGTGAAAATGAATGTTCCTCTATATTTGATTGAAGTGAAGGGGATGTTTATATCCAAGTATTAACCCTAAAACCTTATGTAATTTACCTAATAATATTGATTATCTTGATTTCATTAGGCAATAATGATATCCATTAGGTATCAAACTAAGTCAATTGGGCTGAAAATAATTTTGTAGCATGAACTCAATCCCTAACAAGATCAACCTAGATGACATAATAGCCAAATGAATAATAAGTGTGTTTTATTAGTTAGGAAATATTTTATAAGGTCAATTAATTTAAGTATTGGATAAATGGGTTTTAATTAATTATGGATTTAGATCAAATTAATTTATAGTGGTTTTAGGTAATAGTACAGGGACCAAAAATATTTCCAAGCACCAAATCTCTACCCACATTTTTCCTAGTGCACTCTTTAAGGCATGCACTTAGAGATATTAACACTCGATAGGTCCTATAAGATAGAAAACATTAGTAAATAATAAAATTTAAAAATTTGTGTATATAATGGCAACCTAGGAGATTGTCTATCTATCCTAATGGCCAGTATCTCTCCTCTTACTAACATCTCCTTACGAGGCTATCCTTACTATTTATTAACTAGAATTATACCACTTACACTAGATATAATCATGTATACTAAGTCATCTACTCACTTGTCTCTCACCTTGAGAGTGTTATTATCCACCCTCAACCTAGTCAGTACCATAAATTCATGGTAGGTTGGAGTGAAGACATCAGTGTGAAGACCTATCCCAACAAGAAATCTAGGATCTATGAATAGTTCATCTCTAGTTATATCAGTACCCTAATGAAATAGTTGTATCAAGGTATCCATAATCATGGCCCTCCATAATAAATTAGAGGAATTAATGTCAATTCTAGTCATATAAAATTCAAAGAAAAAAGTTAGCTAAGTAATCAAGTCTAAAAATAAAGTATCAAGTAATAAGCTGGAATACATAAATTAATAGTTCACCTAGGTCATCCTCATGATAGTCTAAATCAAATTCATATTTGATGTCCTCAATTTCATAACTATTAAGGTACTCAACCAATTAAATGTAATATGGACCCTTTCCCTCTCATGTTGGTTATTATTATTAATTTTATTGTTGAGTGGGATACTACTATGGTATTGGTGGTGGTGGATCCATATGTTATTGTTATCTTTCTCTTCATCTATATACCTACTGAGAAGGTTTTCCTAAATATGTTGATAGCCAAATTACCTACTTAATAGTTACCCTTTTTTAGAATAGGTTGTTAGGATATATATGTAATCTCCCTACTTGTGCCTCTCACACACCTATATATATATATATATATATATATATATATATATATATATATATATATATATATATACATACATACATACATACATATATATACACACACACATATATATACATATATATATATATATACACACACACATATATATATGTGTGTGTGTGTATATATATATATATCTGTGTGTGTGTGTGGGTGTGTGTGTCTATATATATGTATGTATACACACACACACACACATCTATGTATACACACACACATATATAACTATCAACACTGGAAGGTATCCTATGTAGGGCATGTCAAACTACTAGGGTACCATATGAATTAGGTGTACCTCAACATAAAAAAATTGTCTTAAACTTGGATGGCCTTGGTAGTCACTAAAATAACAATAGCCTCCACATTCCACTACCCAACCATACCATGTTAGGGTAGGTATATCAAATCTAACGCCATTAAAGTCCCAATGGCCTAGGGCAAGGCATAATACGGTGTCACTTATATCCATATCAAGGTTCAAATGGTCCCTACATCCCTAATAAGTACTCCCTTATATTAGTTGATCATCATCGTAAATACCTAGCTTATAAGGAACATGGGGTGACTAATCAAGAGAACTCACAATCAATCCACATAGTAAAACTCCTTATAAGTGACATCCAAGATCCCTTGGCTCTATGAGAACCAAGCTCCCCTCTCATATATTTAGTGGATGATCAAGGATTAGATGTATAGTAAGTTATCAATCCCCTTATCCCCACTAATTGAGAGGCAAGGATACCAATGATCACCTTTCATATATTGAGGATTATTTATCCCTCAATCCTAAAATGTTACACTCCAAACTTCACACCCACATTGAGTGTGGCCACATCTCTAAAATATCTAGTCTAATGTAATGCCTTAGTCATACTTGTAGCCTCCATAAGGGACACTAAAAAACCTATTGTTGGTAGTCTAGTGATATCATAAACATCTATGTGAGTGATATTCCACTCTCTTTGGTATTAAGAGAACATGAAAGTGTTCTTTTTAGGATCCCAAAAGGTGAACAAATCACACAATAACCATATTAAAGGGGACAATCCCCACATGTGTAATCCATATAATGCCTAATCTATCAAAAATGACTAACTAATTCAAGGGATCCAATCCTACTCTTAGGTTATGTCTCATCATATATAGGCACCTTACAATAATAAAATATCATAAGTCAACCCTTGGATCTTTTATACCCTTTAAAAATCTACCTTTTATGCTCTAGTTCCAAAATTATGGAACCATGCCTAATCGTAATTAGTGACTATGCAACTACCATAGGTAATTATGTAAATTTCATCTAGAAGTGGTTGTGTAATAATACACTCTACAAGTTGTTTTGGTTATGTTTCCACCATGATGGTTGCATAACTATCAGTCTATAAATACTGAAGGTTTTGTCCCTGATGTGGTGGTTTATTAGCCATATGTATCATCTTATAACCCTCCTAAAACACCTAAAAATACACTTTAATTATTAAAACCATTTTAAATCCCTAGTCCGCCCCTACCAAAAAGCATGCATAAATTAAAAATTAAATTTTCATAATATTTTACTGAGTTTTAGACATAATTTCAAAATTGGTGTAAATTGGAAAAATGTACAAAAACCTACATATCCCTATCAGATCCAACTCCAATTATTAGATTCACCATTCTTATCATATGATATATCCTTTGATTAATAATTTTTCAAATACATCATAGGTAACCCAAAGCTCAAAAATATCTCATATCAATTGGCATAAATAAATATGTTTTTGGTAAGTTTTTAAATATATTGGGCCCCCAAATATCTATTTGTGTTTATAAACTTTTTAATTTGAACATATTCTCTTATTTAATGTTTATTCTCATGCTTATAATCCATATTGGTTATATATTTTATGATTCAAATTTTAGAACTAACATTTTAACAATCTCTCTATCCTTTGTAGCACATTTTGTGGTTATTTAAGTACAAAATGATTTACCACCAGATGTGATCCGCCAATGAGATGATTTATATAGTATAACCTTCCCCAAATTTAGGCCACATATTATCATATATGTTTTGATTAAATTGTGTGTTTTCTAATTTTTTATTATATTGCACTTGTTCTCCTTATTTTATCTACAAGTTGCATAGAGTTTTAGTTGGATTAATTACACCACTTAGGTAATTTAGGTAAGTATTTATAACTTCACATTTCCCGTCTTTGTACCACTTCTCAGGACTACACCCTTTTCAATTCATGATGTGTACAATATGACATCTAATGATGATATAGTGATCTCTTAATCCACACTCAAAACAATGGTCTCTCTAGCCACCTAGCTTTATTTCCTTCCTATTCCTCCTTGGATTCCCATTATCCTATTTTTGTTTAGACCTTGTAGCCTATGACAACTCAATTTTTGGAAACTTTTTATACATGAGAATATCACTACTAAACATGATGTGACTGCCACTCCTAGATACAAAACCACTACCTATATTTTAGAACCACAATGGTAGTTATGTTTGAATAGGGTAGTTATGTTTTAAATTAGTGGTAATTTTTAAACCAAAAGTGGTGGTTCTATTATAATAATTGATGGTTGCATAACCAGTCCTTGAAAAAGGGGGTAGTTTTATCACCTTCTCCCTATCTTCTAAATTTATCTCCCAAGATTCATTATTTTATGAATTTTTGCATGTTGATTTTGTATTTATTGATTTTTATACCTTAAGTTTACCTCCAATATGTCCTAGCTCACTTGCACTCTTGATTTTATAAAATTTTAAACCTTTCCTAAGTTATACTCCTAGTTAAGCTTATAAAATTAGCCATGCAACCTCCATTGCTCTTATATAAGTAAGCTAATTTTTCCTTATTTTTTGATCTAAAAATTTGCATTGTAGATTTGAGTTTTGAATCTTTCTACATCCATATCCTACTTACCATTGATTTATAGTTTTGATTTGATCATTTAATTTTGAGTAAAGAATTATAATCAAGGATAGCCATTATTTTATAACCAAATCTTTACACACATTGTTCTTGACTAGCCATAGTCATTATTTCTTTGTTTGGAGTTGTGTCTTTCTTATCGTCCCCCATTTATTTTAATTATTAGATCATTATCCTTATCTAGAGAGTTCCTATAGTCATTTATTTGAGTGGAGTAATTAACATGATGAGGACCACATTAAACATACATATCTTACTTCCATCTAGTCTTACACCTTGAAAAGTGTTAATCAGTCCAAGATCCTACTCAAAAATACTCATGGAATTGGGTATTTTTAGGATAATAATGGGAATAATTTTAGAATTTAATCCTCTTATTTCACTAAATTTTAATCTTATTTTATACTCAAAGAGAGAGAAACAAAAAAGAAAGAGAGTTAGGGATAAGTGATTAAAAACCCAAATAAGTATGCACCATTCTAGACTTTGTAGATTCCCCTCTTTGGCTATGGAGGAAGACACCTGTAGATAAGAAAACACTACAAAAAATAGTTATTAGTTAGGATATGTGTAGACTTCCAAGCTACATGTTTGTTTTAATAAGTGTGAAACTCCCTTAGGATGATAGATTGATATTTTAAAATAAAGTTTAAAATAAATGGAATACAGAGAGAGAGAGAGAGAGAGAGAGAGAGAGAGAGAGAGAGAGAGAGAGAGAGAGAGAGAGAGAGAGAGAGAGAGAGAGAGAGAGAGAGAGAGAGAGAGATTATATTTATCATGTTACAGGGTTTAAGTGTATTAGAGGATAATATAGTGTAGGTAGATAAGTTAGGTTTATGTTTTGGGAAGGTTTTTAGGTAATTTTGAGGTTACTAGTTCAAAAACACAATAACCAACATTGATTAAAGGATTGATTTTAGTTGGGGTCACCGATATCAGTTGGTTTATCAATGTCAATTTTGGGTCACCAGTGTCAGTTGGGGTAATAGTGTTAGAGTGAGTTAGAGTATGCTTTTCCAAGAAGGAGAATGGGAGTATGGTTAGGTTGTGAGGTTGGGAAGAGTCATAAGGAGGTGGGTAAGACTCAAGTGAGTCTAGATAGAGGGTTGGTGTGCTAGGGTAGAGAAAAGTGGGTGGGGAGATTTACAACTCCTCCATAGGAGGAGTTGGGGTTTGTAAAAAAATAAATATTATAATGTAAATCAATTATGAAATTACTATTTAAAGACTTAAAAAACTCTAGACATACTTAGCTGGAGAAATGGGTGAACTGTGACTGCTAGATAGATGACTCTGGTGAGGCTTGGTGAACCAATAGGTGAATAAATAAGACAAACATGTTCCACTAGTCTTTAAGAGTTCAAGCTCTATGTAGTGTATCAATTATTCATATGGATCGATTTGTGTAGATTAAAGATAACCTTGAATGTTTAAAGTGAATTTAGGATACTCTAATTGCTAAAAGCCTATGTGTGAATTCTTGATTTTTTTGACTTAAATACCAACTTAGAATTTTGCTTAAGTAACCAATGTCAGTGATCCCACTGATGTTGGCTGAGGGTTGACCGATGTCAGTGGCATGAGAATAGGTAAAAGGGCTATTTTATTCCAATTTTTGTTTCTTCTCTTTCCAAGTGTGGTGTCCATTAGAGAATGGTAAAAATATGAGGCTATGATGAACATAGTTAGTTAGGAATTTATGTTAAGGGTGAGAACAAGTCATATGTAGTTAGGATAAGGAGACTAAGTATCAAGGTGAATTAAAGGGTAAGAATTAGTCTTAGGATGAGGTGTCTAGGTGATGTGGCATAAGTGGGTTTTAATTAAATTAATTAAATATTTAAGGGTGAAAACATGGGTTAGGAAGGTTAATTATTAAAAGGGGATCAAGGGGGGTTTGACATAGGGAGTCTTGTAAGTGTGTGATATAATTCTAGTGTCCACACCTCCATTTTAAAACTAATGTGAGGTTAGTATAGGTCATAATTTAAAGTATTTGGCTTCACAATGGAGCTCACATGGAACAATCATCAAGAGATGTAATGCCACGTCCATAATTTCAATACTAATTACTTGTATAATGAGTTAATTAATTGGGTTTCCACTAATATTTGTACATTTTGATTTACTATTTTCTAAAATAAAAGAGGGGGAGGAGTTAGTCAAGAAAGAGTGTTTCTAGATCAAGATAAGATTGATTCTCTAATAGTCAATCTAAGTGCATCTTCCATAGTTATACCATTGTATTCTTAGTTTCACTAAAGGTTCTAACCCAATACTGCATAATAGGAAGAGTTTGTGGAAGTAATGAAGAATGCTTGATTTTTGAACCCTCACTAAATATCAATACTAAAAGTCTATAGTAAATAACACATAAACTTCCAAGATAAATTGAAAAATAACACACAAGTTATCAATATTATAATGAAAATAAAAGGAACTCACAAAGAGGTTATACAAAAAAAGGACATCATAACCATTGCATTTATTAAATGATAGAGCATTAAAAAAATTATATGAGCACTAACATTCATTATAAATTAAAATGATGGATATTTTGATAAATAAAATATGTGTTTCTCAAAGGCTAAAATTGAATTTATAAAAATATTAAGCTCTATTACAATGGTATCAATCATGGTCAACTTTCTACAATCTAAAAGGGTAAAGGAAACCATAGGTGAAATCTTGGCTTGTTTTTTGATAGCACTTTGGAACTATAAATTGTTGACCTCAAAAATATAATTTTATTACATATTTATAGGTGAGGATGTGATTCTCATATAAGTATTCTAAGATCCCCATCTTGGGCCATGATGACCAATCCTAGTTGCTATAAATACATAATTTTAAAAAAGGATAAATTCTTCTACACTTGACTCATAAGATTTTTAGGGACTCACCTAACCAAAACATGGAGGAGGAATAAATGAACCAACTCCTTACTTTTTGGACTTTGCTTCTTTGGTCTCTAGCTTGGATACCATCAACTTGAACTCTTGGTATAGCTTGGTGAGGTTCATCAAAGGATCTCTAAGTATCATATGTACCTAGAATATGAGACTTTGGTATACCTAGAGGGGAGCCTTTATAACCACATAGACTTTGGACACATGTTTAATTTTTGCTATAGATTGGGTCAAGAGCTGAAAAACTACCTAGGTACTAGTTATATTTATTTTGGATACCTTTTTCTTCACAATGCAATCAAAATGACCCATGTGGACTCAAAATTCACCCTTGTTTAGTAGAGTGCCATCTAGGTGGAATAACATTATGAAATTTACATCCTTAAATTAAACCAATATCTTCTTCTTACCATCCTTCATGGGTTGTATCATAGTTTTGGAGAAAGCAAGCCATTCCTCCATAACAATTTTCATACTTATAGCATATATTTGATATAAGCCTAAGTCTGAGGTTGAAATTGAATTTAACTCTAGGAACATACCCTTATTGATTAAAATCATTAGCCTTATTCATTTACCAACAATCACAGTGATCTTCTCCAAATAGTCATGGATTCACTGTATGACCACCTAGCCATATGCCATAATCCCTGCCACCTTTCCCAAAGTTGAGAAAAATTATATGAGGGCATCCTTGACCTACCTAATTAGTCTGGTGGGGAAGAAAATCTTTCATTGTGCCTCTATATATTGGACCTAGCTTTTCATGTCTTTAATAATTTTATCCAACATGTCATGGGTTTCTTAGAGTATTGAGATTGGGTTCTCCACTTTCTTTTATTCTCTCATGGGGATCCTCACTTTGGTGAGAAAGAACAAGTCTTGTTTAGTTTTCTATAACATTGGTTTACCCTCTTTCATAAATTTTTCTATGAGGACACTTTTCATACTCCCCAGGGTGTAATAAAAAATCTGATACACATTTAGGTCACTTTGTATTGTCCTCTCTAATGCCTACAATATTATGACCATTCCTTAGGTTTTGGGAGCTATTGGTGGGTTATCAAAGATGGTATTGATAGGTGGAGGATGATATGGATGGGTATGGAGGAAGTGGAAGGTGTGAATGATAAAATTATTAGAGGAAAAATCATAGGGGTGTAGGAAGGCAAAATTAATAGAGATGCCTAGGGGAACATTTGTGCTTGCCAATAGCCTTGGGTCATGTCCACTTAATGGGAAATAAATCCCTAGAGAGGGGTATTCATCATAAGAGAAGAGATTGGTTGATTAAATTTTAATCCCTAGTTCTTAGGGTGATGAAAAAATGGGGTTGAGGATCAATGCAAGGAACCACTGGGGTTGGTATTGGAGAAGCCATAAAAACAAGTAGGGGAGGTTAGATATGGATAGTAGGGACCTATGTTATATGTTGAGTGTGCAATACCTTCTTCTTTTTTTATTTTATTTTTCATATAGTAATCTTCAAACATTGTTTTAAAGTAACATAAGCAGTGAAGACCATAAGGGTCAACTATAGGAGTTGTTGGATTACCAAAGGCATCACTGGAATGGTCCCAATCACTAGATATGTGCACCTAGGAATTATATCATCACTTGTTGAAATTGGGATGCCAATAGGTATCCAAACTCAAGGCATTCCTAATAGGGGTAATAATAAATTTCTAAGTTAGGGAATGTATGAGGTAGATGGAAATGAATAAGTGAAGATTTTATAGATAGCTGAGGCCTTGTGTACTTGGGTGCATATTTGAGGGGATGAAATAGGGAGAGAGGAAGTACTAGCTACATGTTTTATGGATTAGGTGGGGAATTGAGTAGTGTCATGGGGGACTATTAGTAATAAGATGGAATGGGGGATAAATTGCACTGATTCATAATGTTGGTCCACCCCAAGTTTATTTCTAGGTTGCTACTAATATTAAATATTAGGGCCTATGTGGCCTAATATTATAGTTCTTTGTCTTTATTCACATGTGCTTGGGCCACTTTTCATTGAGTCACATGAGTGTGATTTGGATAGAGCCAAGTTACCTAGGTCCTTAGAAGTGGAGCCATGATGTAAGGAGTCATTATTTTCAAGGTAGAAGTTAATGGGATCCAATGAAAAAATTCACCTAAAAACTTTGGGGTCGTTGGGTGATATATTATATAGATTGATCATATGCATAGGGTATCATAGATGGTCTAAGATAAAACTTCTTACCCTTATCCTTCTTATGGGCCTCAATCCACATGATCCCCTCTTGGTCATCTTTTGCACTCAAATATAGATTATCTCCATTCTTTAGATGGTCGGCATAATTGGGGTTGAGATGAGATAAGTACTTACCCAAGTGGGCTTGGATCATTCCCTATAGGTTTTATTCTCATTATTCAGGTCTTCCTAAGGCTAAAGAGTCTTAACCACTCACCATTTTCTTTAAGGAAGGGAAGAAGTGACACACATGGTAATTGATGATGATTGGAAGAAATGGGTAGGCCTTCTATTATAAACTAATATAGCATCCAAAAATTCCATCCACTAGTTCATAAGAAATTTATTATTTTGTAAGGTGATCCTAAGAGGTGATAATGTAAGTGGAGGAGATCCTTAAGAATAATTGTGAATTGAATTATGGTATCCTCTTGAAAATACTAGTAGTCTCCAATGGGAGCTAAGGAGTCTCTAAGTTATTGTGATAAATGAGGCATAGGGGATGCATTGATAATGTTGAAAACCATTGGGTATATAGACTCAAAAATATATTGGATATTATTTCTATAATGGTGACCATATAAATTGTATAAAATTACATGAACCACCAATCTTTCAGTGACCCATGCATGAAAAGTAAATGGCTTGAATGTGAGTGTCTTGTAGACTGCATCTATGATATAACTCATTATGTAAATATTCCCACCTACTTGGGAATATAATATGGCCTTGACCATGTTCAAATTAACCACCCTTCTTAGGTCAAGGACTTGGGAGCCATATAGAATCATGTTAATTTAGGGTACTAATAATATGTTGATGTGCAGATAATCTAATGCCCTAGATAATCAGTTTGGTAGTATCATACCAACCTAAACCTTCTCTTTTGAGGTATAAAGGAAATGAATATGTGAAGATGTTATGGATGGTTGAGATGATGGGCACTTAGGTATATATTTGAGGGGATGAAATAGGTAATAGAGGAGGTACTAGCTAAATGGTTTATAGAAGGGGTGGGGAATTGATTAGTGTTGTGAGGGGATATTAAAAATTAGAGGGAGTGGTTGAGAACTTGTACTTGTGTAGACTATTGGTCCACCCCAGGCTTGCTTTTGGGTTACTAATAATATAAAAACTTAGGGCCTATATGGCCTAATATTATAGTGTTTGATCTTAAATTACATGTGATTAAGTCACTTATCACTGAGTCACATGAGTATGCTTTGGATAGGGTTGAGTCACCTAAATCCTTAGAGGTGGAGGAGGTGGATCCATGACACAAGGAGTCATTATTTGTAAGGGATAAATTAATGGGATCCCTTGTAAAAATTATCTTATAAATTTAGGGGTAGTTAAGGTGAAATCTTATACAAACTAATTATATGCATAGGGGGTCGTATATGGTCTAGGCTAAAACTTCTTACCCTTATCCTTCCTATGGGCCTCAATCCACTTGATCACCTCTTAGTCATATTTTTCATTCAAATATAGATCATCATCTTCCTCTATATGGTGTCTATAATTGAGTTTGAGGTGATTTGAGTAATTATCCAAGTGGGTTTGGATCATTCCTCATAGGTTCTAGTCTCATCATTCAACTTTCCCCTAGGCTAAAGAGTCTTGACCAGTCACCATTTTTTTCAAGGTAGGGAAAGAGTGATACACATAGTACATGATGATAATCAAAAGATATAGGTACACCTTCTATTGGAGACTAATATATCATCCAAAAAGACCCTCCACTAGTTGGTAAGAAATTTCTTATTCTACAAGGTGATCTAGGACATGATAACATAAGTAGAGGGGCTACCTAAGAATACTTGCAACTTGAATTATAGTATCCTCCTGACAATACTAGTAGTCTCCAATGATAGCTAAGGAGTCTCTAGTTTCATTTGATAGATGAGACATAGGAGACTCATTGATCATGTTGAACACCATTAGGTATAAATAGTCACAAATATCCTAGATATTATTTTTTATAATGGTGGCCATATAGCTTGTATAAAATTACATGAACCATCGATCCTTTAGAGACCCACACAATACATTTATATGGCTTGAAAGTGAGTCTATTATACACAACATATATGATATAAATCATCATGTAAATGTTCCCACCTACTTGGACATTTTCTATGGCCTTGACCATGCTGAAATTAACCACACCTCTTAGGTTAGGGACTTGGGATCCATATAGAATCATGTGAATCAAGGGAACCCAAAATATGTTGATGTAAAAGAAATCTAGGGCCCTAAATAATCACTTTTAGTAGTATACCAAACTAAAACTTCTCCTTGAAGGTGAAAACTATGTATTCCTTGGCATATTCCTTGTTTACCCTCTTGACATCTAGGTTCTTGGCCCAGTCCCTTAGGATGTTATATATTTAAAATGTGTTAGCCTAGGTATGCACCACCACTGAGTCATACAAAAGGTTGAAATCTAAGTTATTGTAATAGGACTTGAAAGTAGTTCTCAAGATTAAAAAAATCTGATGTTAGGGGGTTTTTTAGCTGACCTAATCATGGGCACCATCTTACACTTACCTAGAAGTGATGAGTAGCTTGCCAAATAAGTCAATGTAGAGAAACACTTCAGGCTTAGACATGACCCTATATAGGTCACTCTTCTCATAAGATCATAAGGTTTCTTCCAATTCATCTTGATCATCGTCATTAGTATTGATTATTTAGGTACCTAGTAGATAGCTTTAAATTATTCATTGTAATGTTTGAATGAAGTCAAGCCATATTGAAGCATAGTATCTCCATATTTAGGCTTGGCCTTAGGATTTGAAGATGAATTTTCCATTAAAACAAGAAAGAATTTAATAAAAGAGCTTTAGGTAAAGGAGAAGGTGTAGAAGTCACTAAGTTGCAAAATAAAATAAGGAGTTAGTCTTTGGGAGTCTAGATTTATAATGACTAATGATATTTCCTTAGGATATTTATAGAAAACCAAAATCATCTCCTAGTATTAATGAAATTTAGTGAATCACTCATTTTGGATTGAAATTTGAGTTGGTGTCTCTATCTACCACTTAATTTCCCAATAAAAATTTAAATTTAGAGCATATGATTACACACCACATACTACATCTAGCAAAGGTGATGTGACATTTTAAAATTGTTTAATCAGCGCCCAATTTCCTACATAGTTAATGATTGGGAATGGTAGGCATGATGACGTATAATCTCAAAGGCTCCCAAAGAAACTCCTTATTCATGCCACTTTTCATCTATCTAATGGTCCTCATATCAATGGTTGGTGCCTAGGCATAGCCTAACACTTCACTATTATACCCTTGGGAGGGATGATATGCAAGTAGGGGATATGTGATATCCTTTGATTAGCCTTAAAATCCACCTATAATTTAGTATATCCTTTTTATGGAATTGGGACCCCACCTAATAATATGTTTGGTTATGCTATGTGTAATGTTATGATACATCAAGGTCTCTTAGGGTTTGAAATCTCTGCTAGGATAAAGAAATTGATTACTCTGACAATAGGCCATGCAACATTTCCTTATTGCTTCAATATCTATTAGGGTATGACATCTCTATCAGGCTAGGGAGACTAATTGCTCTAACAATATACCACATGTTATTTCATCATTATTCTAGGATCTCTTGAGCTCTGACATCTCTATCATTACTAGAAGATGGATGCATCTAACATAATGTAGAGCTCATTAGTTGGATCTAGGCACTTTTGACCTTCAGAGTAAGTGGCATCCTTTGATTTGGTTGGGATATCCTAAGATCTAACATCTATGTTAGTTCTAGGAGACTAGTCATTCTACCTCTAGTTGACATGGAAATCCTTAGTTGGGCTAGGCTCTCCTAAGATTTGACATCTTTATCAGGTCTAGGATACTGGCCATTCTAACTTTAACATGGGTTGATTGGCTAGAGTATTGACAGCTTTTAACCCTAGGATTTATCATGAATATTCATTATGTCAATCTCTCTCAAGCTCTAACATCTTTATAAGGTCTAAGAGACTAATGTTTCTAACACAAGGGCATGTGACTTCTTTTCATTTGACCATGTCATGGCACCATTGATAGCCATCCACATATAATTTATTCATTGCACCATTTACCCCTATAGAAATCCATGAAAATTGACTAAGTGAAATAAAAAATAAGTGTGACCAATTAAATAATCACATGGCCACTATCTAATCTCTAAAGTGCCTCATACGACTCTAGGGTCTGATACTCAGGAAGGGACTGAGACTCCATGAACTTTTCAGTGAGATCAATCCTACAAAGTTAGTGCATTAAATTTTCAAATCAAGAAATCCTATTTTAACCATGGAGTATAATCAATATTTGGCATTATTTATTTCATAGTCCTTTGAGGTTCTCAATTAATATCAATTGGTCATCACAAACACCACATTCTCAGGAAAATTAGGGTGACATGGGATTTCAAAGACTTAGTTTAGGTGAAGCTAACCAAAATGATATATCATGTCTAAGAACTCTAGTTTTGTTTTTCTTAATAGGGATCCCCCATTTCTATGAAAAGGGGGCATGTTGGCCACAATAATAAGGTTAGGGGTTTTATTTTTAGTTTCCTTTATTTTTTAGTAGATTAGATTAACTTATATTCCTTCCTTACAATAGATTAAATCTTTATTTTATAAAAAGGCAAATTTGATAGGAAAATAAATTATTATCTCTTATCTTTACACAAAAATATTAATTAGTTTCTTTAATATTTTTAGATATACAAAATATTATTTAAAATCACTTAGATTTACATTTGAACCCTAAGTATAAATCAGAAAACAAACAAAACACTTCTAGTTTCAACAACAATTAATATTCAACTTTCACACACACACAAATAAGTATTAATCCCTAGTCAAACCTAGGTAATCAAGATTTATTGTTTCACTCTTGATTCTCTATATTTTATTAAATTAAAAACACTATTTTTAGATCACCAATTCATAAAATTAAAATTCAAATACTTATTTTATTTAAAATAAATCATTCAAACTTATTGTGTATCCACCTACAAATACCAAAACTTAGTCTAGCTTGCATTTATAAAGAAAGCTCGTAAATACTTTTTAATCTTTATATTTAGAATCTTTATTGGATTTTTCATTTAATTTCATATTAAAATATATTAAATTTTTTACTAGGCTGAATCACTTATCTTAAAAATAGCAAAAAATTTCATTTAGCCTACATCTATGAAAATTAACATTATCATTTTCATAGTTAGAGTGGAAATGTCTCTATTACCTTGTATGCATTAAAAAATCAATTGTAAAAGGAAAAAATAAACATTATTTCATTTTATTATCATTTATTTATCATTATTTACTTTCATTCATTTCATTTTAGCAAGTAATTAGCCTCTATTTCAGTCAATTATTCATTAAAAAATAACATTTCCAAAAGCCTTATTAAGCCAAGTGTTTAACCATAACATGTTTGTTTCTAAGTTGAGGTTACCTAGATAACTCATTAAAGGGGTATATATAAATGAATAATCATGAGGGTGATAATCAAATCTATAGTATCCCAATTACATTCTAAACTTAGATATAAAAATACACTAAATTTCTTATGCCAAACTATGCTTTAAATAGTAAATATAACTATACTAGATATATAAATAACAAAGAAGTGATGTAATTAACCTATTATATTTATAATGTAGATATATATATATATATATATATATATATATATATATATATATATAATATGTAGGAATTGTATTATAATATGATTCTAAAATAGTCATCAAATTCTAATTTGGATGCTTCTAGAGCCACAGACACTAATGTCAGCCTAGGATGGTTATGTCAATGCTAATATCTAAACTCAATACAAATGTCTATACAAAATACCTAATAGAAAATAATGTAACCAACTAGATGATTCTACTTTTGATTTCACGTTCACTTTGGTGCATTCATATGTGTGTCATATATTGTCACTTCTCATGAATTTTTAAAACACTAGTTTTTCATCTTTAAAGTGTCCTTGGGGGAAAATGGATTAGTATGCACACAATGTCAATATGACCTAAAATACCCTCTATTAATGAGTGTTTCCTATTTAACCAATACTATGAAGAGGGTCTTATACTGACTTAGTTATCCCATATGTGTTGGCTTGTGTGTGAATTATGTGATATGTGATAAGCAAGTACAATAGTGACTTAAATTATAACTTGGAAAATATAGCTCTTGGTATGATCCTTTAGTAATTAAAACTTGTAAATGTGTTGTCCCTATGATTGATATGGAAATATGAATAAAAATGTAAGCTTTACTCAATTTAATACTCTTTGAATACTCTTTTGTATGAATGCTAGGTTTTCTTAGGTAAGGAATTAATGAGGGTTGATATTATATGTATATCAATCCTTTTGGATAAGTAACTTACATTAAATCACTTAGGTAAACCATTAAGATAAATCTCATTTGTAAATTATATGACTTTAAGGCACTAGACTCTTGTATCAGGTAAGTACACTATAATCCATGTAGATGCATATCCTAGACATTAGTGTCTAGGAAGTGTAAAAGTAGGTATAGACTCAAAAATTGAAAAGGTAGAAGATATGCAAGTTTTAATTATTCTAGGCATGATAAAAGGCTTGGGTCATCAACATAATATTTGTCTAATTAATAGATAGTTCAAAGGCATAAGATAGATAAAATACAAGACTCTAGAAATTAGGAAAGGTCTAGAACTAAGAGGAACAACCAAGGTCTAAGTTTTCTAAGTGTACAAGAATAAGATGGTATATAATTCAAAAATAGTGTCTATATTCCCCTCTTTAATATAGGAATGAAATTTCTAGCTTAAAGGAAAGGAATGCGTACTTGGGTGTATATAAAAAAACTTGTCTCTACATGATCCCAAATTGAATACTTTCTTTGTGATCGACTTGATGTTTTAACTATTTAGGATTTAGACATGTAAATCTTGGGTTGTTAAAGGCACTAGGTATATAGGGTAAATTAAAAAATATATTATAAATGGATATATCAATCTAATTTATAGGAAATATAATCACAATGATAAAATTGACTTATCCAAAGTGAAAAAATCATTATCACATGTCAAAAAGGAAAGAATGGGCTTTGATATCAGTCAAGAATCCTTCATTTTGGAATTGGGGTTAAAAACTACCATCAGATAATATTTTGGTTAGGAGGATATTATCAACCCATGCTAGTGTCTACGGTACATCACTAGTGTCCTTTTATGGAAAATCTACCTAAGACTTCTAGGGATTCTACAAAAGCATTTCATGGACTTAAAGGTGAGTTTTTTAGCTTCTAATCATCTATATGTGTCATTGTTTTTCTAAATATTTTCCAAATCCTAATGAACATTTGAAAACATGAAACAACCACAATATGAAATGTAAAGGGAAGAGAAAAACTAGGTTGTGGGATGTTATGATAATGTGAAGTAGAAACCCTATTGTATTAATAGTTATCTATATTAACCCCAATGATAGGTGTTTCAAATCAAATGTAGTTCTCCCTTAGGAAACGCATATAATAAAAATGCATGGTATGATATAATGACTTTCATTTAGTCCCTAGGTATGATTATTGAGTAATATTTAGTGTGTTAAGTTATATTATTGATTAATTTTATGTAATTAAGTGCCAAGATAGTAAGTGTTAGATGTAAAATGCCTTATGGGAATATTTATATATAAGTAACTTTGATTGAATGTAAGACCCTTATTGATTGGCCAAAAAGATGAAAAAAATATAAAATCACAAGAAAATGCTCAAAGAAGGGTTAGGAACCAAAACATGTTGAAAAATTGACCACTGGACACTAGCACTAAAATGGACACTAGTGCACCATGTTGAGGGAACATAAAATTCAATGAACATTATGAAAAGTAAGCCAGGGGGATATTACTAGGATTGGATTATAGAGAACCACTAGGGGTGAAACAAATAGGGAAAATAAGTCATAATAAAGATCATAAGACCTAAAATGACCATACAAACAAGATTCGTATTCATTACTAAGAACTTTTTATGAAATATTAACAAAAGACATAGTTCTTTTGGTTGGTTGACCAAATTAGGGTGTGTACCTTCCCTCCTCCCATTTTAATCTAGTAATGCAATGAAATAGAAAGGTTAGATTAAAAGTAAAGAAAATTGTAAATGTACTTACCTATGTGATCAATTCATGTGGATCATAGATGTGCTCTAGGCCTGACCCATTTCTTGGATAGAAAAGTGCATAGGACCTAGAATGTTGTCTATGAAGAGGAAATACATAATGTGGATGAACCCTATACTAAATCTTAATGATGAAATAAATTATGAAGAACACAGACCTATTTTTACCCACCTTGACATCTTAATTGAGTCATGAGAGGTATCTAAAAGTTTGGAGAAATAATCCCTACTTTTGACCCCACTCTAGTATGTAAATTGAATCTGATAAGTATTTATAAATGTGGAGAAAAAATTCCTTATTTTCCCCACTTTGGTATGCTAATTTAGTCTGAGAAGTAATATTATTAAAGGTTAAGATTATAATTCAACCTTTGTAATATGTGTCTAATAACAATCAATGGATCAACTACTATAGTCCAATATATGACCCAATTTATTAAAATTAGGTGTACATACTAGTGACAATCTACGTATAATATAGTAATCTACACATAAATAATTGTATAATGTGTCATTCCATATATATAACTATTATGGTCTTACTTTTCACCCATGGGGGGTGTTATTCAAGATCCTTATAACTAAGCCACAAAATGGGAAAAACCTTAAGATGTGGGTGTCCTATAGTGAGTTTAGCCTCTAGAGAAGGTTGACTTCCTATTGGATCTATCACCTACAATAACCTCTAACTTAGAAAAGGGATGGAAAAAACACCAATTGGATGAAAAATTGTAAAAAAAGATGTGAGGTACCAATGTTTTGAACTCTTATGCTTGCATAAGACATACTATAAGACACTTTTGAGACTATTAAATATCACTTCATTCACTCTTTAAAAAGCTTCCACATAAGTGTTTCACTAAAGAAAAGAGTGAGCTATTAATCTAGCATGGGAAGGTAGTTATCCAATTCCAAACTAATCAACAAACTATATATGCACTTAGAATGACCTATGGGAGCTACAATACACTTCATGAAGGTGAGTGAATTTAGATAGAGGCAAAGGAAATAATGGATTCACTTAACCATATCAATGAACTGATAAGACACACTTCAATTCAACTTATAAATAGAATAATTCAATCTCTATTATATCAAATAGGTGTTATAGTACAAATTTGGAATAGCAAAAGCATACGAGTCTCTACCTCTAAGAAAAATATCTAAGAGTCAGCCCTTTTTAATGGGAAAGAAAATATAATATATATAAAAAAGGGGAGAGAGAGGGAACTAAACATATAACCCTTCATAAATGTGACCCAACCACCTTTGATCAATTAGCATTTATCTTAGCATGTTGAGTCATAATCCATCAAACAATAAAAAGTCCCTACGGACCTTGAAACACTAAATACACCACTGTCTTCCTCAATCATGTTTGATGTTTTTCACATTATTAGGCATTTACTTGAGCTTAC
The DNA here is from genome assembly GCA_037957365.1 of Torreya grandis. Lineage (NCBI taxonomy): Eukaryota > Viridiplantae > Streptophyta > Pinopsida > Cupressales > Taxaceae > Torreya > Torreya grandis. The sequence goes on along the minus strand of JARHVA010005381.1, from coordinate 189,335 downwards.
TCATTGATGTGATTTTTGACATTTATTATGTAGTCACCACTCTACCATTGCTTCTAAATCCTAAATATAGATCTATTATGGATCAAAACCAATCACCCTATTGGTTTTCATATAGTCATGATTGTAAATTAAGATCCTTAGGCTAGGGTTTCTTGAATCTGAATGAGATGTAAAATTGATGTATAGAAGCTCGTAAAAATATTTATAGGGCTTTAATAGCATTAAATAGCTTTACAGGGTCTACTATGGTAACTTAGATAATGTTTGATCTTGCATTTAGGTATTCTACCTACTTGGGGTGGTGAAATCCTATGTCCAAGATGTCTACCTTTTTGGCATCCCCTTGAAATATTTGTACTAGTTCAACCTTAGGTCACATTTTCTATCCATTGAAGTCCCTCAACTTTTGACTTTTAATTTTAGCCACTAATCATAATCTCAGCTCCCCAATCATGATATTTATTAGTTTGACATTCATTTCATGGATCTTGTAGTTAGTTCCATCCTATTTATATGCTTGATCATGTGGTGACCTCACATTCATCCTGAGCTCATTGAATTCTTAACCTTATGCACATCATCAATCTCCCTTTACATTCATTACACATGCACCATTAATTTACCTAGTAGTTGCCATGGTCATGAAACTTGGTAACTATGCATTTGTTCCCAAAATCTATTGACTTTTTGACTATGAGCTTGTTGTTTATCTTTGATGGATGATTTAATGTGCTATATTAGATCTTCCAAACCTATTAACATCACTAATCACCTATGCACCATTAGATATCAAGTTAAGCTGCCATGATCTTGACACTTGTTAGCTTCACGTTCATCCTTAGAAAATTTCAATTCAAATGACTATTTCATGAGGCCTAAGTTTGAAGTCTATACACATGTCCCAATTTATAAGTTCAATTTTGGAAGCTGATATCTTGAGATAGAGAACTCATCAAAATATGAAATTTGTAGAGGATGTTTATGGGACCAAAATCATCATGTCATGTAATTATTTGGCTCTTGAGAATGCCTCAAGTGTAATTATTAAATTCATGACCAACTTACTTAATTCATTCTTACATGATGTGTCATGATAGTCTAGTCCCTTAAGATTGCTAAATTTACACTTTAATCCTACTTAAAGTGTTTCAAAAGATTTTCAAGTGACTTGATCTTCTCTTAAAACCTAATTGATCCTTTTTCGATTGGATTAATCTTTAATCAAGAACCTATTCAACTTCTTACCCCAAATCCATCAAAGTTTCATATGTAGGCCAAATTTGGAAAACAATAACTTCGTGTAATCCTATGAGATTGAGGACACATGCTCTACATCATGCCTCCAAACCTGATATTTGAGTAATGTAATTGTGTGACTTATATATAAAATTGTATCTATAAAGGGATAACATACTATGTACATGACCCCATAGTCATAATATGAGTCTAGAATAGTGTTGAAACCCTATGTAAAATTAGAGAATGTAAACCAATATCTGACAAAATCATAAAAGCCTACAAATATGAATCAACCTATGTGCATGAACAACTAAGAAAATATATGTATCTAAATATTTGTGTCAATTTGAACTGATCTAATTTAATATGAACCAATCTAAGTCAATATGAACTAATCAAATTTAATCTATGTGTTTGAATGAATCTATGTATCTAAATCATTATATACTAGGTATCTGAATCACTATATATCTAGGTATCTGAATCACTATATATCTAGGTATCTAAATCATTATATATCTTGGTATATGAATCTGTGTGAATAGTGTATGTATGCTCACATTTGGTGAGACATTTGAGACTATATTAATGGTGTCAAACTAAAAGTGATGCTAATAAGCATGTTATTAATATTCAAAATTGTTAATATGATCATATGATTGATTATTTAGACATTTTTTATAGAATTATTTTTGGACACTAGGGCCAATATAGGCTTGTGTTATTATTGAGAAGTGTTGTCATTAATGTCAAGCTTGATTTCATTGATGTCAATGGGAATCTAGTGAAGATTCATGGTGAGTGGTCTTTGAAGTGTGATCTTGTGTGTTTGATGTGATAAAGAAGCCATGTGACAAGAGAGAATTTGAAGGAAACTAAAATGTTTCTTCTGTTGTGAGAGAATTTGAAGGTAACTTAATGATTATTCTATTTTTTGGTGTCAAGATTATTTTATTGATGTGAGAATGCTATCTAATGAGTTTTCTTATTTGATATCATTGATATAAGCATGCTTGAGTACTATTCTTGAGTATAAGGTGTCTTGAAAATCCTAGTTTAAACCCTGTGAGAAGGTATGCATAGTGGAGTTTGGTGAAGTGAGTAATCACAAACTTATAAAAGGTTTTTTATAATCATGTGATCATGTAAATAAATTATATATGATATGATACACATTTATAATAATTATAAAATATTCTGAATATAATGTAGATCAACACAACATAATAGATATTGGTGGACTAATATGTCCAAATATTCAATATATGTTGAAATAGAATACCCTTAAGGTAGGGCAACACCATACAATTATCCTTTAGTAAGGAATAACTCCAAAATGTCTCTTTGAGGAGACAACCTCCAATATCCTCTTATAATATAAGACTTAATGCTTATTTTCTTCCTTTACAATGATATTCACTTTATTTATATATACCTCTATCTAACTAACAATGGATGGGTAACCTCCTAATCCCAATGTAGGTTGACCATTACCCAATCACCAATTCCACAAATTACTCCATTATCCTAATATATTGGACCATATAACTAAGGGGGTTATGTGCCACATGTTAGCATCTCCATCAAACCATATACGTTAATATATCATATCCCTAGGTACATATCATCCCTTCCCTCCTTGACATGTTTCATCCTTAAAACATAGGAAGAAACTACATAATGAGTGTGCTTCAAATCATTGCACACTTATCTCCAATCTCAATCATCTATCCATCCATATGTGATCTTGGTAGGTGATAGCTCTCCAAGCTTGTTTCCAAATTCCATTGTGCTCCTTTGATTTTGTTCATGATCATAACTATGATACTTTTGTGTCCATGCATATTTATTCCTCTTTTTATTCTTTGTATCATATTCTATTATGTTACTTTGATTCCATCCATGACCATAGTGTGTATTCTTTCATGCATAATCAATTATTTCCCTATTCATTTTATGTTCCATAGGCTATTATGTTTCTTTGATGCCATACCTTACCATAGGATTTCTTATTTGGTTTCCATGCATAGCCATAATAATTGGAAATCTGATTTCCTATATATCCCAAATGGTTTTTGTTATGACACTCCCTCACTTGGTTCCATGATTATTTCCTCTCATGATGATGTGGGTGTCTATATACCTCAAATTTTTCTTATACTTTGACATTATCCACATTTTCTTCTACCCCTTCCACCTTTTCCTTCTTTGTCTTTCGATTAAATTAAGTGTTCATTTTTTATTGTAGCGTGTCTTTATCTATATCATCTGAATCTTCCTCATGCTCTCCATTACTTATTTCAATCTCATCATCATGATATACTTTGACTAATATTAGTGTCTTTCCAACTATGATATCATGGAAAGTGACATTCTTTTTCCTATAACACAACTTCATGAACTTTTTTTGAACATTAATATTGATTTTTCCCAAAGTCTCTATCCATGGATATCCAAGAACCATATCCACATCATCCATATCCAAAGCATAAAAATCTAAATGTGAAACATATTTTTCCATAATGATATTCAAATATTCAAACACTCACATATATTATTACCATCTACTTGAACCTCCTTGATATTCTTTTCTTGAACATGTAGATGTTTGGCCACATTCATGTTGATGAACTTATACTTGGTGGTAGGGTTTATGGACACAATAAGCTTCTTATTTTGAATGCATCCATGAAATTAAAAAATTGACTCATATTTAATTAGAGCCAAATTATTTGAACCCTTATAATATAATTATTCTTATTTTTCTTTGAGATCCTCTACCTCTCCTTCTGTACCATCTGTAATCTCCTTATTATCACTATGCTCAATTTCTTCCTTTTCAACATCATTTGCATGGTCTTCCTCATTATCATCATTTTATTCCACTAAATTTTCTTCTTCATCATATCCATTATCTTATTCATTACCATTATGATTTTTTTCCTCTTCTTCATCCTATTTTTCTTTTATATCTAATCGATCTAGGAAAACCTATTCTATTTATTCACATGAAGAATACCTTTGTACAAAGTTGAACTGATTAAACCAATGTTATGCAGGCCTAGACAAAGAAAGAGATAAACATGTTTTCCATAATTTTTTTTTCAGTATTATTATCCTTAAAAAGGATCCACCATTCTCTATCATCAATATCATCCTCCCTTGAAAATACTTGCAACTTCATGATCCACCAAATAAACTACGATTAATGAAATACCCTAAAATATCATTAACTCATCATAAACTCATCAATATAGTCCCAAAGTTTTAATATATCTTTCTCTTATGATATTTTAACTTTAGTAAAAACTTTGTGAAAAAATCCAAAAATTTTGCCTTGTAGAGAAAATATATGAAAAATCATAAAATCATAATAACTCACTCAAAACAATTCCAAAATATATGATATTTTGTCTTCATTTGGCTTGTATGTTATTATAAAATCAGTAATAAATTTGACAAAAAAATCATTATAGTTTGGATGATATGAAAAAATTAGTATAAACCCTAAAATATCTATAAATCCCTCAAAATTGATCATAAAGGTTATAGTTTTTACTATAACTTCCTTAAAATATTTTTCATCATCAATAAAAAATTGTGCATAATTTTTCAACAGATTGAAATATATTGATGATTCCATAAAACTAGGGTTTTGGCACATACAAATTGCTAAATCAAAGCTCTGATACCACTTGGTATGATCCACACTTATAATATTTGGAAATAATGTATATCAACTCAACACATTAGATATTGGTGGGCCAATATTCATAAATATTCAATATATGAAGAAATAGAATAATCACCGTTATGGTAAGGCAACACCATACAATACTCCATTAGGAAGGAATAACTCCACAATGTCTCTTTAAGGGGACAACTTTCAATATCTGCTTACATTAGAATACTCAATGCTTACTTGTTTCCTTTACAATGATATTCAACTCCTTTATATATACCTCTAAATAACTAATAATGGATGAGTAAACTCCTAATCCCAATATATGCTGACCATTACCTAATGAACTAATTCCATAGGTTATTTAATTATCCTAATGTATTAAACCCATATAACTAACTAAGGGGGATGTATTCCACATGTAATAATCACCATAAACCCATATAAATTACTATATCATATCCCTAAGTACATAGCAAGATAATTTTAGAAGTGTTTCAAAGTCAGTTGTCAAGTTTTAAGTGCTTGAGAATCCTAGACATGGCACTAGTCATGGCATGTAGAGATCTTGTGAGAAGATATGAGCATAAAATCTTGGTGAAATGATTACACACAAGCATGAGTGATTATATGAAGTTTATTTAGCATGTATATGAGGCATTAGAGCACTCATGAGAATCTCAAGATGAGCCTAAAATGGTAGGATTTTTACATCAAGTATGTAATGAAACCACTTTTAGACCTTGCTTGGCCTAATGAGGCATCATGATCTATTATCAAGGAATATAAATGATGCATTAAATTTTTTAAGTATGAGATAGGTTTCTTTAGTATGTGATTGAGGTGGAGAGCCCATGAAAAGAACAATGTAGGTCAGTTTCAAGGCCTAATGTGATTTATAGGACCAGGTCTACAGAGCAAAGAGAGAGTATGTCCTAATGAGGGTTCAAGATCAATTTTTAAGACAATTTTTCATATTTGAGAATTTACAAATGTATTATATGTTTTTTTAAGAATGTTCACAAATTTTTAGGTCATGGTTTTTAAGAAAGGACATGAAAAGTGGTTTTGAGGTCTATCGAGTACATAAAATAAAGGTATGAAAACTTGAGAAGGATTTTCAGGTGTTCGTTGGCACATGTAACCTATTCATGTGAACATAATATATTAAATCAATATGGGTAATGGTATTAGATAATAACTATAGGCATTGGTTTTATATTTAAGGGGAAATACTTTATGAATAATTATTAACACCAAAACCTATGTTAAACCTCTCTAAAACCCTAATAAGGAACTAATGTGAAAGATAGTATTAAAAACATCATATAATATTATTAAATGACTATAAAATATATATGGGGTTGTATTAAACACTCCAAACAACCTCAATTTGTTATTGAGTTATCAAGTGTGTGAGCAAATCTTATAGAAAAGTGCACATTTCTCAAAGATTTGTTGTAGTAGTCAGAGTTGACTAGGACAACATAAAAAAATGGATGGAATATTAATATTTAGACTCATGTTTCATTTCCATTAGGTTTAATTGACAATTTCAATCCCTAAATTATGCTAAAATGGTCATCTAAGTTAGCTAGTCCCTAACAAGCCTAATGGTGGAAATAGTGAAAAACCAGGTAGTAGTGAAAATATGATTAGGAATGTGTTATCATGAAATATTAATTAAAATAAGTGCATGGATATGTTATTTATGAATTTTAATACATGTTAATTTTTTATATAAGTTTTGGAGATCATTGAATATGGTAAAAAGTTGCTCACAAGTTGACTTGTCTGGATCAATGAGGTCTATGTATAGTGAGGTGTAAGATTGGTCTACAAGACCAATATTTATTATTTGAATATATTATATTTCTATAAAATAATGGTATAATAAAATAATAATATCATATACATTTATAATGAGTCATTGAATATGTATACATAGGTGTTGAAGGTTTGAGTCATCATGACCATGCTTTAAGGTAAACTGACAATTCTAGGTAAGCAAGTTGTAGTAATGAGTTTGAGGCTTTATGACTTGATTTGAAGTATATGATGTGCATGGTGTTTTTTTAGTAATTTGTTTTATTATAAATTATTTTTACAAGGTTTTATATTTAGTGAAATTGGTTGAAATATTGAATCCAAAATGGTTTGTTTGGTTTTAGTTTGACTGTGTACTAAGGTCAAAAGATTGGTCTGCAAGACTAAGAGTTGACATTAGACCCAGTGTTTTTTATATTTTATAGTGGTATAAGATGTAAAAGGATATTTTTAAATTATAATTATCTATGATAATTTTTATTTAAAGTGTTTAATACCAATTTGTTTATAACTAGGTTTTGGAGTGTTCTGGCAGCTCTAAGTGGGTTATTTGTAGAGAGGTGTTTGAGTCATTTTCCCCTAAGTTGTGAAGTATAAATAATATGATGATGAATATTATGCAATATAGTTTCTATGTATACTATTTATCACCATATTTATTTATCCTATTTATGTTTAATCTTTAGTAGTTTAAGATAGACTTTATGTAGGTTCACATGCCTAATTGTGAATAATACTAATGGCATGCTTCAAGTGGTGGTTAGAGCTAAAAATTGTAATGGACCTAAGATGAGATTATTATGGGTCTATTTTAATGGTGTATGAATTTTTCCTTCTGTGTTTTTATTTTTAATGTGTTCTAGAGAGATTAAAGGGTAATGTGTGCTAATGAAGGTCTAATTAAATTAGGTCTCCTTAAGGCCCAAAAGAGGTTTTTGTCTTTCAAGTTGTGGATGACATATTGTAATGATTTATTCATGTATTAAATGTGTTAAAATATATATTATAAATTTAACGTAAGTTTGAAAGTATGTATGGTTGGCCAAGAGGGATATGAACAAGAGGCTTGTATAAATACAAAATAGTTTTAGGCCTATTAGGGTATGTGAATGCAATAGCAAATTGTGAGCAAAAAGAGGTATTGTAGACCATTAGAGGAGTGTACAAGATATTTAATTAATATTTTAAATCACATATATATATATATATGTGATTTCAAATATTAATTAAATATCTTGTACACTCCTCTAATGGTCTAAAATACCTCTTTCTACTCACAATTTTCTATTTCATTAAGATACCCTCACACACACACACAAACACGTGTGTATATATATATATATATATATATATATATATATATATATATATATATATATACAAGGTCATATGACCTAATCAGTCTTGAAGAGACCTAATTGAGCAAAGAGGCCTAAAAGGTAGTTTGAGAGGGATAAGAGTGTGAAGAGATGAAGAGTTAGTCATCATTATTTTGTTGAGAAAAAATGTGTCTAAAGGTGATTAAATTAATTATGTGGTTGAGTTGGTTTTAATTCATCTATGGGGTTGGTGCTTCCTTATAAGTTGGTACTTGTTAAAGCCTAGCTAAGTTGGTGCTTAGCTAGTTGGGGTTGGTGTTCCATGTGAATTTGTTACTTCACTAAATTATGATATTATAAATTATAGGACTATATTCCATTTGAAAGGATTAGTGGTTTTTATTCCCCTTGAGGGTTTCCCACATATATATGATGTGTTATATTTTATAATCTTATTTCATGCTTGTATGGTTGATTGTTTATGCATTGCTTGATCTATATGTTGATGTGATGGTTCTTCTATGCTAAGAAGGAATTGAAGGAAAGTTTTTAAGAGACTGATTCACCCCCTATCAATAATTTATATTCCAATTTTTTTTTATCATAATAGGTCCTTTAATGTAGGCCTAATAAACTAAAGGAGATCTTAGAAGCCATGATGGCTAGTCAACAAGATCAAGGTGGTTTCTCTACTAGTAAGGATATGTTATTAAATGGGACTAATTATGTTTTTTGGAGAATAAAAATGAGAAAATATCTAAGGTCAGTGTTCCATGACATATGGTAGTAGGCAGTGAATGGATACAATCCACCTCTTATACCACCAACTGATGTAACAAGAAAGAAAGAAAGTGAGAGCAATTCCAAGGCAATGAATGTCATTCTATGTGTCTTATCAGAGGTAGAGTTTGTAAAGGTGATGAATTATGAGTTAGCCAAGGTGATATGTGAAAAATTGAATGCTATCTATGAAGGATACACCAAGTTGAATATGGCCAATTTGTAGATCCACTAAAGATAGTTTTAAAGTCTAAATATGAATATAGATGAAACCATTGCATGTTACCTATTGAAGTTTGATGAATTTGTCAATGTCATTAGAGGATTTAGATAAGAAGTGAAAGAGTCTACAGTTGTTAAAAAGGTATTTATATCACTAACTCTTAAGTTTGATTATAAGGTGTTTGTAGTAGAAGATATGTAATATTTAGACAAGCTAGAAATGGATGGGATTCATGGCATATTGATTGATTATTAGATTATAAAAAATGAATGAAGACCTCCCAAGGAAGAATCATCACTTAAAGCTAATAAAAATTTAAAAGCCAAGAGGGTCAAGGATGAAGTATGTTCAAATTTTCTTGATGATGAACTTATAACCATGTTTTCCAAGAAATTGAGGTTTGGATCTATTAATTATAAGGTTAAGTTGCCTTTCAAATATTTCAACTGTAGTAAGATTAGTCACTTTAAATCTAAGTGTCATAACAAAGATAAGGTTGAGCATGATGAAGAACATGATTAACATCATGCAAATGATAATAAGGTCTATAAGCCTAACAAAAACAAGAAATATTTTAGGAAGTATGAAGGTACGAAAGGGTCATTCAAGAACAAGATAAGTTTCTATACCAAAGAGGATAATAACTCATTTGATGTAAGTGACACAAGCACATCTAAGAGTGATGATGATAGTAATGAACATGAACATGATAATAATTAAACCTATTCATGGATATATAGATAAATAATGAGGGTTGCTCAAAAGGGAGAGACCTAATAGATGATGAAGAATCATATGAAGAAGAGGCTGAAGAAAACCTTGAGGTAGAATTGGTGAATGCTCTAGAGGAGTTAAATTTTCAAAGAAGAAAAAATCAAAAATTAAGATCATTAGTTAAGGACTATGAGTAAAAAATTGGTTTTTTTAGGAGATATTGAGTAAGACATCCAAGGAATATGATGAGATCATCAATTAGATTGAATCATAGATGGAGATAGTCACTGTTAGTTTAAAATCTAAAGAGGAAGAATTCACTAGGTATGAAAATGAATTGAAATCCTTGAAATCTGAGTTGGATCAAGCATCTATCAATTTGAAGACCTTTATGAATTTTGAAAATAGTACCAGTGCTCTTGTTAACATATTGAGTATTCATAATTTTGTAAGTGATAAGACAGGTCTTTATTTCAAAGAAAACCAAAAGGAGGTAGCACAAGTGAAGGAGAAGGATAAAGAAGATAAGAAGGTCAGTATGAAAATACCAATCATATAGCCTGATGATATGATGTATGTTAATTCATTCAATGGTTATTGTTATTTATGCAATTAGTTTGGTCATAAAGCAAGAGAGTGTAGAAGACCCTCTAAAAATGAATATGAATGCGATTATGAAAATAATCACTAATTAATAGGTATGAATGAGGTTTTTTTCTATAGTTGTCATAATGTGCGACACATTTCAAGATTATTTCCTAATAGAGTGAGAAGTCCATCAAGTAAAAATAAGAAGTTTGAAGCCCTTAGAGTGAAAAAGAGAAGTAAAATGAATGTGTGGAAACCAAAGACAATAAAGGTCAGTCATGATTAGTATATAATTCAAAGTGGACTATTTTCTATGATATAACACACTTTAGATGTGGAATCAAGTCAGGAATGTTTGATATTATCTCACATTGTTGATCGAATGGTTGATGAAAAGGTCAAGCCTAAGGTGTCAGCCAAGCCTAACAGGATACTAAAAGATATTTATTCTTGTGAGATCATGGAGATCTTGGAATCTTCTGAGTTTGTTTTGTTTTAGATCCCTATTAAAGGAGTGACTCCATTAGGCTTGATGGAGACACTATTCTATTAGAAGAATCATGGTTAGTGCTTATTTTGAGGGGAAGCTATTTAGATTATTCATAATCTCCAAGTGTATTTTTTTATAAGCATAGAAGATGTAAGAATTTTTTTTCTATGTTTCTATCAGTTCATAGTTGAGTATGAATTGTGTTTTAGATGGTTTGAGAATTCTATTGACTCATTTGTGAGCTCAAGTTGTGAAGTCAAAGGGGGAGATTGGTAGCTTTAAGTTATTCTGTAGTTTCTAAGTGTAGTTTTTAAAGAAGGAGAATGATTGGTTATAAAATTTGTAGTATATATTACCCTTTTTCATTAATTTCAAAGGGGGGAAAAGTTTAATAAGGAAGATTAACCAGATTGGGGGAGATGAGAGTGATCAGATTAAAGAATGTTTTTCGAGCAATGAAAAGGGGGGAGTTTGTTGAGAAGTGATGTATCATTGATGTCAAGGTTGATGTAATTTATGTCAAGGTACATCTGCTGAATATTCATGGTGAGTTTTCTTTTAGGTATGATTTTGTGTGCTTGATGTGCAAAGGAAGCCATGTGACAAGATAGAATTTGAAGGCAACCTAAATGTCTCTTTTATTGAGAGAGAATTTGAAGGTAACCTAATGGTTTTTCTATTATTTAATGTAAATATTTTTTTATTAATGTGATATTTTTTAATGAGTTTTATTATTTTATAGAATTGAGTTAATCATGTTTGAGTACTAGTTCTTGAGTACAAGGTGTCTTGAGAAGCAGGTGTAGACCCTGTGAGAAGGTGTGCATAGTAAAGTTTGGTGAAATGATTAAGTAAAAGTTTATAAAAGATTTTTTGGAATTATTTAATCATATAAATAAATTATATATTCTTTCATAAATATTTCAAGGTCATCTGTCAAGTTTTAAGTTCTTGAGAAGCTTAGACATGTCACTAGTCATGGCATGTAGAAACCTTGAGGGAAGGTATGAGCATAGTAGATTGGTGAAATGAGTGGAAATATGCATGAGTGATTTATTAATTTTATTTATCATGTATATGAGTCATTATAATACTCATGATAATATTGGGATGAGCCTAAAATGGTAGGATCTTCAAATCAAGTATGCAACAATACCAATTCTAGACCATGCTTGGCCTAATGACGCATCATGATTTGATGTCAAAGAATATTCATGATTTATGTAACTATTTAATCATGATATAGGTTTATTTATTATGTTATTAAGTTGTTTATCACATAAAAATAAGCATGAAGGTCAGTTTCAAGGCCTAATGTGATTTACAGGTCAAAGTCTGGAGAGCAAAGAGAGAATATGGCCTAATGAGGGGTAAAGATCCGTTTTAAATACAATTTTTCATATTTTATCATGGATAAATGTATTATATGTTTTTTTTATAATTTTCACAAATTTTGAGGCAATGGTTTTCAATAAAAGGACTAAAAAGTGGTTTTGAGGTTTCTTGAGAACACAAAATGAAGGCATGGAAACCCAAGAAGGACTTTCAAGTGTTCATTGGAAATCATAACCTATTCATGGGAAAATTTTGTATTATGTATTGATGGGTAAGTTCCATATATAATAAGTAAACTCATTGATTTTGGATTTAATGGGAAATCCTTTATGAATAATCGTAACACCAAAACCTATGTTAAACCTCTCTAAAACCCTCACAAGGACATAATGTGAAAGATATTATTAAAAATAGCCTATAATTTTCTAAAATAACCATAAAATATATTTTAGGTGCTATTAAACTCTCCTATGAACCTTTAGGTGTGATTGAGTTGTCAGGTGTGTGAGTAAACCCTATAGGAAAGTGCACATTTCTTAAGGATTTACTATAGCAGTCAGAGTTGACCAAGTCAAAGTATTCAAATGGATGGAGGATTAATATTGAGACTAATGTTTCATTTCAATTAATTTTTATATAAAATTTATACCACTAAAGTGTGCTAAACTAGTCATCCAAGTTAGCCAATTGCTAATAGGCCTAATGGTGGAAATAGTGAGAAACTAGGCAGTAGTGAGAAGATGATTACGAATGTGTTATCATGAAATAGTGATGAAAATAAGTGCATGGAGATATTTTTAAATAATTTTAATATTTTAAAAAAAATTTAGAGATTAGTGAATATAATAAAAAGTTTCTCATAACTTGACTTGTCTAGATCAGTGAGGTCTATGTGCAGTGAGGTCATAAGATTGGTCTACAAGAACAATATTTGTTATTTGAATATATTATATTTATATAAAATAATGGTATATAATAATATAATATAAATGAATAATAAGTCATTTAATATGTCTAAACAGGTGTTGAAGGTTTGAGTCATCATGATTATGCTTTAAGGTAAACTAAAAATATTGGGTAAGCAAGTTGTAGTAATGAGTTTGAGGCTCTATGCCATGATTTGAAGTATATAATTCACATGGTATTGTTATTTTGGAATTTTATGTCCCATAAATTATTTTTATAATTTTTTATAGTTAGTGAAAGTGGTTTAAATATTAAATCCAAAATGGCTAGTCTGGTTCGATTTTGACTGTGTACTGAGGTCAAGATATTGGGTTGCACGACCAATATTTGACATTAGACCTTGTGATTTTTATATTTTATAGATGTATATAATTTTCAAAGTATATTTTAAAATTATCAATATTCATGGGAAGTGTTATTATCACTATGCATTTGAAGTGTTATTTCAAGTGTTGAAGACCAAGTTATTCATGACTCAGTTTTGGAGTGTTTTTGTAGTTTTGAGTGGGCTATTTACATAAATGTGTTTGATTCCTTTTCCCTAAGTTGTAAAGTATAAATAATATTATTATTACTGTAATTTAATTAATTTTTTATATATATTATTTATTTCCATGTTTATTTATCCTATTTATATTTAATATTTAGTAGTTTAAGATAGACTTTATATAGGTTCATAAGCCTAATTATGAACAATACTAATGGTGTGCTTCAAGTGGTGGTTTGAGCTAAAAGGTGTCATGGACATAATATTATATTATTATGGGTATATTTAAGTATCATATTAATTTTTAATACCATTTTTGGTGTTTTAATGTGTTCTAAAGAGATCAAATGGTAACATATGCTAATGAAGGTCTAATTGAATTAGGTCTCCTTAAGGCCTAAAAGAGGTTTTTTCTTTCAAGTTGTGGATGACATATTTTAATGATTAATTCATGTATGAAATTTATTATAAGACATATTTTAGAGGTAATAAAAGTGTGAAAGTATGTATGTCTAGCCAAAATGGACATGAGCAAGATGCTTGTATAAATATAAAGCAATTTTAGGCCTATTAGGGTATGTATGAAGTTATGTGAATGGAATAACACATTATAAGTTGAGGGAGTTTTTTTATATAATAATATTAGTTTATATGATATTTAATGAAGATATGAAATTATTTTTACATATGATTATCAAGGTCATATGACCTAATCATTCCTGAAGAGACCTAATTGAGTGAAGAGGCCTAGAAGGTAGTTTGAAAGAGATAAGGTGGTCATCATTATTTAGTTTATAAATAAAGTGTTTTATAGGTGATCAAATAAATTATGTGTCTAATTTGGTTTTGAGTCATCTAGAGGGTTGGTTCCTTCTTTCAAGTTGGTGCTTATTAAATCCTAACTGAGTTGGTGTTTAACTAGTTGGGGTTGGTGCTTCATATAAAGTTAGTGCTCCAATAAATTATGATATTTTGAATTATAATATTTTATTCAATTTTTAGGGATCATTTGTTTTTATTCCCCTTGAGGTTTTATTTCATATATGATGTGTTTATTGTGTAATCTTGTTTCATGCTTATATGGTTGATTGTTTATGCATTGTTTGATCTATATGTTGATGTGATGGTTCTTGTATGCTAAGGAGGAATTAAAGGAAATTTTTTAAGAGAATAATTCAACCCCTACCCCACCTCTTATTAATTTTACTTATAATATTTATATAGTGATTTTATTAATGAATCATAGGTTTTGTCACTTTATGGATTCAATTTGATTAGAATAATAGTGTAAATAAAATGATGTGGGGGATATCATGATCAAGTTCCACACATAAGAAACCAAATGAATATAAGAGCTATGGTTCTTGAGATATCACATTTGGAATAATATATTATTAGTTGGCAGTATGTATATGCAAGTTCAACCTTATATAGGTGATAGTTTTAAATCATGCCTTAAATAGGTTAGTTGAATGGTTTGAGAATCATTTAAATCAATTGACTTGAGAGAAATGTTTGATCTGAGATCATAAGCATGTTGAGGATATGAGAAGAGAACATGAACCACTATGATGAGGTGGATGTACCCATCAAGGCTAGGGAGGAGGCTACCCTAGTAAGTAACCTATTATTTTTCCTATTTTTGAAACATTTATTACCCATTTCATCATTTTTTATGAAAATTTGATAATTTAGTGCCCTAATTTAGGAGGATTATTCTATTTTTCCTAGGATAATGGTAGTGTCTTGAGATACTATTCTACCAGCCTAGTACATTGCTACTATCTAGTACTACTATCTTGGGTGTAGTTATAGTGTCTCTTGGCCAAATTTTACAAGTTTTGATTCTATTTTGTGTATAATGACTACTATTACATGTTTATTTATCATTCAAAGATGATAATGACATATTTAGTTATGTTTTATATGTGGATATGTGTATGAGCGAGTTCTAGAGTTGTAAAATTATGGATTGATTATATGGATTGCTCCTAAAAAAGATGAGAGGGCAGTGATCAATAGAGTAGGTTTGTGCCATATGGAATCACTTGTTTTAATGCCTTGGGACTTGCATATGATGATGATATTATGTGAGAGGTGGAAAATTTATACTTTTAAATTTTAGTTGCTCATTAGGGAGATCACTCTGATGTTGGAGGATGTCTATAGGAAACTGATATTGCCCATTAATAGTCAAAAGGTAGTGTTATAAGATAATACTAGAGATAGAGCTATAGATTATGTCACAGGCTCCATAGTTATTACCATGGGGACCAATAAATTAGGGATTTATAGTGATGTGTTTTTGTATTTGATTATTAAAACTAATGTTTCATGATTATAGAATTTTTTGGTAGTGCTACTAGCTTCCTTTGTTGCTATGGATGGGAGTGGGGTATATATATCATATAGGATGCATGGTATAGTGAAGGTTATAGAGGAGTATGGTATTTTATACTCATGGGTTCATATTATGATATCCCACTTATATATATATATATATATATATATATATATATATATATATATATATATATATATATATATATATATATATATATATATATATATATATATATATATATATATATACACATACATACATATATATATATATATATATTTGTACCATTTTACTTAGGAGTTATGTGTGGGTGGTATTGGGTCTTAGACATTATTGCATTGGTTGGATTATGAAGATATTATAGTGGATAGACCATAAGGTTTTTCATGGATGGGTTGCTTCTACCCATAGATGTTTATAGATAGTTGGACTATTATAGCTTACATGCACCTGAGGAGTATGATGCACTTTTGATAAGTGTTAGATTAGTTGATAGCTAAAATAATTATTTGGATAACCTATAGGGGCTTTTAGGGTTAGCTTGAGGATGGTGTTTAGTTGAGATGGGTTAGAGTAAGCTACTAGTTTTATGACCATTGGGTTAATGTATTTGAGATATTTTAATATGATCAGGTGAAAAAATACTTTAGTTCTATCTAGGATATGTCACTTGTGCCATGGGTGTGGTTGAGGAGTTCTCTAGAACTAGTGAGGTTGAGTAGTAGGATGATACCCATAATTGTTGATTTGGTTTTGATTCTAGTGATGAAATAAGATCCAGTGTTAGATATACTTATGTAGATGACATAAGATCTAAGTGTACATTATAATTGTGGATTTTTATGTTTTTTTACTTTAGATTTTGACTTATTGATGAAATATCTAATGCACTATATTGGTATTTGTATGTGTAAGAGACAATGAGTAATGGGAGACCATTATTGAGGATGTACTACACTAGTTGACATGGAATATCCCTAATCATGCCATGGATGATGGGAAAGTAGATATGGTTAGAGGAGTTACAAGTGTTCATGTTCATCTATTATATTGAGCATCCATTGCCACTTTTGTATATAGATGAGCAACTACTGATAGAGATGAGGCATGTGTTTATTTGCATAGGAAATCTATGCCCTCTCCAAATGTTATAGGCAGGGAAGGTGGTAGGATCATGGATGAATACATATATCTACAATGAGATGATACATATCTGAATGCCAAGGTGATAGTACTACAAGATAGAGAGAGGAGATGTAGGTATCGATTGAGATCTAGAAGGGATGTGATGGAATTTAGTTTTATTGTTGATGTATTAGAGGGTGAGAGTGAGGAGGGTGACCTTTGTGACCAAACTATGTTTATTGTTTGATTGTGTATTAGTTTATTAAAACTTGTTTTGAATCATATATATAATATGGAGTTTTTGTTACATGGTTATTGTATTATTTGGTATGTTAATTTATGGCATTATTTACTTGAGTAAGTGTTTTAGTTATATTCATTGCTTATTTTTTTATATAGAGATTTATTTGTTCGACTAGGGAATTGTAATTGATTGATCATAAGTATATGGATGTTGTAGTGGATATATATATATATATATATATATATATCATATTATATATTTGAGTGTGGATCATGTAACTATGACATGCAATATCTAAATCTTGATGGCATGGTAAAAAAATAAACATGTTGATCATGTTTTGTATAAATATAAGTAGACTCTATAATTGATACTATTTATGGTGCACTACTAGTGGTTAGATGTGTAGACTCTAAACAAATTGCTTAATTAGATGTTGTACTAAAATTATGATCTGATCTCTGTGATTGTTTCCAAATATCTTAATTGGTGGTTAAAATAAAATTGTTCTATGGTATCTATGATTATTAATAGTTTTAGTTTAGATTTAAGTAAAATCAACACTAGATAAAACTTGTCATGAAAAAATATAATATTTTATTATAATTTATTTAGGATTATTGTTAATTATATAGAGATTATATATATAATATATATATATATATATATATAATCAGTTCCATTTCCTATAAACAAGGAGATGAGGCTTATCAAAATATCCCATAAATCTATAATGTAACTTTCATCCCTTTATTTTTTCACACACCCCTATCTCTAATATATATGCGATTTGTTTTCACAGATTGCTTAAAAATATAGCTAATTACATTATTTACTCACACATGGGAGTACTAACACAAAAATTCATAATATCTAGATTCTTAGAGATTCTAAACTATCTAGACAAATATCCATGTTGAGTTTTCCCCAATATCTTCTGTTGCCCTCAAAAAGTGTATCTTTGGAATATGTCTCTTTCCCAAATGCTACTATAGGGGTTTATTGAGCACACAACAATAATATGCAAATACTGAAAATCCAAAACATGAACAAACATGCCATTAAAACATGATTCATCCTCATCATTCATGGCTAAAAATAATATGACATTGAATATCCTCCAACCTCTTGTATCCTCTATCCTCTTGCATAATGTTACTTAATTAACTAATGAATATTTGAATCTTAGATGTATGAATGTTTTAATAATATGACATTGAATATCCTCCAACCTCTTTCATAATGTTACTTAATTAACTAATGAATATTTGAATCTTAGATGTATGAATGTTTTAATGGAATAGCAGCCCCGCGCCCCCCCCGCCATAATATTGACACTTATAAAAAAATAGACATCCTTTTCAACTAATAATGTGTCTTTTACAATATAATAAGTGTCAAATTTGAATCTTAACCTTTTAATGACTAAAGACATATTAGTAATGATGCAAAACCAAAATTCAATACAAAGTTCTAAATTTATACAATTTGAGTGGCTTATTGACTAATGAAATGCTTGACACTATAGATACTAAAATATTTTGACATATATACATTTGATGACATGATTGACAAATGAATAATGATTCAAAAAAAATACTTTGATAATAATATGTCATGAAGCTACACAATTTAAGACTAAACCATTATATAGTAAACAAATAAGAATGAATTAACAATGCAAAAAAAGCATATGATAGACAAGTAGGTGGACAAAAATTTACATGTAAAAGAAAAACATGTGGAGGATATATTTGATGAGATAGATGTGACATTGAATGGTGTTGATAATAGCTAAAGCATCTACCTATGATGGATGGATTTGGCTAAAAATAATGTGTCCAACTAGAGAAAATGGTAATGAATAGATGAACAGATGATGACTTATGGATACAATTTTTAATGAATGGTAGGTCTTCATACTATGCATCTAGTTGATAATGTATCTTTATATGAAATACTATTTTATAAAATCTAGTGATCAAACATGTAGATTCAAGATGTTTCAAGCCATTGCAAATACCTAAGTGATAGAGATAAATGGCGTACATGCTGCAAGTGAGATCATAGTCATTAGGCAATAATTGGATGAATGGAAGACCTATAAGAGAGAACCATCACCATATTAAATTCTAATGAAAAATGTTTGGGTGATGAATAAATGTGATCAGGTACACATATATCTAATCAAGTCAATAATATATAATAACCAAGGAAATCATTGCACAAACATGAGTAGATTTGTATGTAGAAGAAGTGTGGTGGATGGATGTCCTAGTGTTTGAGTGATAATAATTTATGTGTACAAGTGCACAATGATTCCAATTAGGTACTATTAATTTTAATGAAATCATATACAAAATTTCATAAGACAAATCTTATATGACTCTCATACTTTATGGATTACCATAGCTCTAATACTAGATAATAGTTTTGTTTCAGATTTAATCAAAATCAACACTGAATAAAATTTTTCATGAACCAAATTATAATATTTTATTGTAATTTATTTAGGATTATAATTTTGTTATATATATTACATATATATCCTTTCCATTTCCTATAAAAAAAGGAGATGAGTATCAAATTATCCCATAAATCTCTCATGTATCTCTCATCCCTTTATTTTTGCACACACCCCAATCTCTAATATCTACATGATTTGTTTTCACAAACAACTTATAAATATAAATAATTACATTATTTACTCACCCATATGATTACTAACACAAATATACCTAAAAATCATTTATAAATATCTTAATTTGTGGTTGAACTATGCTCTGATCTTTGTGATTGTTGTTAAATGTCTTAATCGATCATAAATTATTTCCAAATATCTTAAATGGTAGTCATAATGGAACTAGTGGTGGGGTTGGTTTCCATTTATAGACCGTGCTCTTATAAATAGGTTGATCTCTATGAATTGGGTACCATCTCTACTAAATATATGGTGCATAAGATCTCACATAAGTAGGTGTCCTAGAAACCACATGGCTCATATGATGAGTAACCAATGGTTAATTAAAAGGAACATCCTAGGATAACTCACTCATAGAAGAGTGTGATCTAGGAGAATATGTAGGAGGAGATATATATGCTCCCTACGTGAATGTTATAATGCCTCTATCAACAAATTGGTCAATATGATCTATGAGTGCATAAAAATTATTGTTCCAATGCCCATTGATTTTATGATAGTTGTAATATAGTTTTTTTCTTATTCTATATTAAAAATGTGTTGGATGATGCTGATTATGAGGATTGGTGATCATTCCCTATCTATTAATGTAACTAATATATCAAGAGGCCTATCTATATTTTAAAATTGCATGGCCCCACTGTGAGTGTTTTGTGTTCTATACACTATAGGAGATGTTATGTAAAGTGGATCTTTTCCTTTATTGAATTTCTTGATTGGTTTTTTTCTATTAAAAATTTTCATTACTCATAGGTGGATTAGGTGTTTGTAAAATATTGGATGACTGTGGCTATGGGAGATCTAAATCTAAATCTACTTCTAAATTTGTCTCAACTAGTCCCAACTTTTTGTCTAATGCCATAGCTATGTTACATAGATGCTATAATGATTTGGATGTCTTATATATTAATTTATCCTTAATATGTAATATTATACCTCTATCAAATATGTATTTTACCTCTAAATATGCTAGCTAATAGATCAACTATTTCATGCATGATTTGAATCGTAGAAGTTAATCACTCATTGTTTCTTACTTACCCTAGTGTAGTGAATGAAACCTCTCATATGTGACTTAAGGTACCTTATTATGTATTTATTACGTGAGAAATACTTATTATAACTCACCATATGTATGTATTGAACCACTGGGGAGTGAATGATGAAACCAGCCTCACCCTCTGGAGTCTATGGAAATAATTTTAGTAGAATTAAACTTCTAGTGAAATGTTCCATAGCTTTTCCATAAGCTTTAAGGTGAAATTATGGGTCTCCATGTCTATTAAATTTTGGTAATATTGGTATTTAAACTACTTTGGTAACTTCTTAGTCAAAATTATGTGTGGGATAGGATTTCCATGGATGGCATTGGAATTAACCCAAGAGTGGTATATTTTACTTTCTTATGTGATCTGGTGTACTCATTGTAAAACACCCATAAAATGCATAAAGTATATTAACTATTTTGAATTTATATTAATATCATCAAGTGGTTCATTAAATTATAGAATATTATTATTAAGTTTATCTATTAGTACATTGCATCAAGGATATTTGGTTTTGCTCATTGTAACCTTTGAAGGGGTGATATCTTGGACCTAGTGAGAGGGAAATGAGATATTAACCTCATATATGTTAGGATGTGAAATGGGTTATATTGTATTAATTTTGGTTGAGGGATATTAATTTGTATTTTTTATTTTTTTTATTTTCAAATAAGTATCATATGCTACTAGACTAGAAGATACATTATTATCATGTGAATACAAATTATGTAAACTATGAACATAAGTATAAGTTTTTTTGTGTTTATCTAAAGGAATATTATCATTTTAAATATAATTTAATAAGAAATAAATTTGAACATGAGATATTGGTGAAGTGTGGAGAGAAATCAAACGATTATACTTGATGTCTTGTTCACTAAAATTATAGTAATCATCACTATTCCAAGGTTCATCAAAATTAGAGTTTAATTTATTTGTAGGGCTAAGAGTATAAGAATTATCATTAAAATAGTCAATAATATATATATTATAAGAATATTTTAACTATTTATACTATGAAATATATCATCATGTGTAGGTGTAATTCAATGCACATCTTCACTAGCTATGAGTGGAATGCATGTATGATCATTATTTTCAATCTTGGAGTCAAGGGTAGAAAAAGTATAAGTAATGTTTTCATTTGGAACATTATTAGATGAAGGAGAAGATTTAGATATATTTTAATTATCAATATTTTTCAAAGAATCATTGTGTTGATCTTGGAATGTAAAACAATGTGATAAGATAATCTCATCTACTTTAGTTTGTGCATCGGTAAAAGGTGAAATATCATTTGTATATGATTTTTAAAATTGAATTGAGAAGGTTAAAAATATTCATTATTATTTTCTATATTTATTGAGTCATGAAAAATTATATTCTATTTATTGCACTTAAATTATTTTAATTTGAATAAGGAGGTAGCAAAAATGGTTAAAAATCTAAGATCACATCAGAGAAAATCACTACCAACAAGAGGCTCTTTTGTCATTATATTATTAGTTTGATTTTGAGAAGTAGGAGAAGACAAACAAGAAAGAGAATAATATGCATCTAATCTATCATCATCAACACTTTCATTGTCATAGTCATAGTAATCATCATATCCATAATTACAACAATAATCGTCATTATAAATGAAATAATTATCATGTGCTAATGTGAAATCTTGAAAAAATTTCCATTCATTATTATAATTATTATTGAATGCTATAAAGTCATCAACTTTGTTAGGGGAAAGAGGCTTCTTGGGTGTCATTTTAAACTTGCCAAAAAAGAGAATGTAAACAATAAACAACAAGCACATAATAGGTAGAATGTAATTTAACATAGGTATATTTGTGAATATTCTAAACATTCATTTATGTATGGAAAATTCATAATTTTTTTGATACCTTAAGGGCTAATATTTGGATGTATAAGGAACTAGAATATGGATCTAGGTTTTTTGAGGGGTTTGTACAAAAAATTCAAAGTGTATTCAATTAATGAAACCCTATTAGAGGACTGATTTATATCAGTTGGTTTGTGTAAAAATAAAGGAAAAATAAAAAAATTATAAACCCTAATTTATTATATAAAAATGGAGATGGTAAACGCTAGGATGGAACTAGAGTTTTAAACAATATTCAAAGTAAGTTAGGTTCACCAAATGTTTTAATTACTTAAGAATTAGACATGTAAATCATAGGTTATTAAAGGGGTTGGGTATAGAGGGTAAATTCAAATAAATATTTCATATATATATATATATATATCAAACTAATTTACCTGAAATGTAAGCATAATGAGAAATTTGACTTATTTGGAGTGAAATAGGTGTTCTTATATGTTAGGAAGGTCGGAACATGATTGGAGATTAGTTAGGAATCCTTCATTATATAAATGGGGTTGAAAACTACCTTCACATAGTAACATGATTAGGAGTATAGTAGTTCCCCACACTAGTGTTCAAGGTACAATGCTAGTTTGCTACGGAAAATCTACTTAAGACTTATAAGGATGCTATGGGATGGTTTGAAGGACCTAAAGGTGAGTTTTAATATTCTAAGCATCCATCTATGTCAATATTTTTCTAAATATTTTCTAAACCTAATGAACACTTAAACACATAAAGTAACCATAAGATCAAATGCAAATGAAAGAAACAAATTGGTTTGTGGGATGTTATAATTATGTGTTGTAGAATACTTATTATCCTAATTGCTACCTACATTAGCCCCAATGATAGGGTCTCAAATAATATCTAGTTATCCCTTAGGAAATGTGCATAATCAATGTGCATAGTATGTTATAATGATTTTCACTTTCGCCTTTCTTTGATCAAGCATGTAGATCTAAGTGTGATAACTGAGTAATATGTAGTGTGTTGAGATATTGGTTGATTTTATGTAATTATGTGGTAAGATAGTAATTTATCGATGTAAAATGCCTTTTGGATCTCTTTATATATAATTAAATTTGATTTGAATGTAAGACCCTTGTTAACTAGCTTAAAAGACAACAGAAATATAAAATCACAAGAGAAGGCTCAAGGAAGAGTTAAGACCCAAAACACATTTAAAAGGAAAATAGTGTTGAGCTAGAGACTATCACTTTGCACTAGTGTCTTGGGAACAAAAAAATATGTGAAGACTATGTAAAACAAGCTAGGAGGCCTTATGACTGGGATGGGTTGACAAAATACCACTAAGGTGTAGAAAATAAGGAAAACAAGTCATAAAAAACATCAAAAGACCCAAAATGTCCATTCTAAGAACACTCACATTAATCACTAAGTATTTCCCATCAAAGAATAACAAAATGCATAGTACTTATGGTTACTTGACTGAAATAGAGTGTGTACACCTGCAACCAATATCATGTCAGAGTGTATAATCAGTGTATATAATCTAGAATCAAAATTGAAAGAGTAAGATTTAGGAGTACACCTTTGTGTCATTGTAACTACCTTTCCTATTAGCAAGTTTGTTTTGAAATATGTATCATTGTAAATATATAAAATTTATATTAGGACACACACACAGAGATGTGTGTGTGTGTGTGTGTGTGTGTGTGGGTGTGTGTGTGTGTGTGCGCGTGTGTGTCCTAATATAAATTCTAGATATTTAAAATGACACATATTTCAAAACAATCCTTTTAATAGGAAAGGTAGTTACAATGACACAAAGGTGTACTCCTAAATCTTACTCTTTAAGTTTTGATTCTAGATTATATACACTGATTATACACTCTGACATGATATTGGTTACAAGTGTATCAAGATGTATCATTGTAAATATCTAAAATTGATATTATGACACACACACACACACACATATGTATATATACATATTTATGTATACACACACAGATATATATATATATATATATAGAAAATGTATATATTTAAGGAGATATAGAAATATTGAAATGCACATGTTCCTAACCTTGGTGAAAAGGTGAGTTACCACCTGATAGTTAATATTAATTGAACTATGCATCCCAATGATACTTATAACTTGGTAAGGTTGAATGACACAATAAATTCCAACCTAAAAAAATGGTAAAACTAATTTATTTAATCACTTTAATCATAAAAAAAAAAAAACCAACTACTACATTAGATTGGCTTAATATAGTTCATAAAATTTCACCCTGGGTATTCATACATAAAATTCCATGATATGGTAATAGTCCATAGAATATTATTGAAATTTGATACTGATTTGGATTTTGAAATATTATGCACACATTGGATATCATATACACCTTAGATATGTCTCATTCTAGAAATTTGTATTAAATTTCTATAATTATGTGCTTTGGCTAATTCAAACACTAAGTAAGCATGGAGAACATGATTATAAATCATACCCCCGCTATATAGTGGGAAATATGAAAAATAAAATAACTATTAATATGGAGAACATGTTTCCAAAAACATGTTACCATTGTAATCTGGAGATGTTGAATACTGGATAAGTGTGGAGAACATGCTTTCAAAACATGGCCTCGCTAAATCTCAAAATTATGAAATCATGAAAGCCACTCCCATATGACATGTCCCCACTAAGTTTTAAAATTATAAATTTGTGGAATCTATGCCCATATGACATGCCCCCGCTAAATCCTAAAAATTAATATAAGTACCACATACTAAATAAGTGTGGAGAATATTATTCTAAAGCATGCCCCCATTAAATTTGAAAACTATGCCAAATGTGAAGAACATGTTTATATGGCATTGCCTCCCCCATCTGATTTGAGGTAAGAATATAACCTAGTAGTTACCTCACCTCAAAAGGATAAGATAATTGTATAATCTATGAATGTAACCATGTAGAAAATAGAAATAACATGCATATGTAAATGTATCATTAAAGTACATAGAATCATGTGATGACATGAATTCCTAAGATGAATGATAAAGATTAGGATAATGTTTATATAGTAATAGTAAAATATCAACAAAAAAATAAGCACACACACAAGAGCACTTAAAATCAGGTTAAAAGGCAATGTGTTAAACATGGTCATTGATGTTAGGTCGTCATTGATGTCAAAGAGATAATATGGTACTAATGCATTAATGATAAAGTGATTAGTTTGATATACTGGAGATATATGGCACATTTTAAGGTCTATAAGGACAAACAAGAAGTTTTGAGGCATCTATATATATCTTGGTAAAGTTTTGGTGTGTCATTTGATCATTTGTAATGATAAACATGCAACTTCTAGCTTAAGGGAAGACAAACCATCATTATACATCATGTAGATATGTTTGAACTAGAAAGTTTGTGTATTTATTTTAGGTACTTAGAAATTCAATTGATTTCAAAGGATTTCATGGATATTTTTGTATAGTGCCAAAAATGTACCTTAGAAATTTGGTCTCTTGAAGTGTTTTATAGATCATGTTCTAAAACTTAAAAGTTGCTCTTACAGACTATGATGGGATAAAGACAATCAATTTTAACTTCATTGAAGTCTAAGGTCACAAGCTAGTAGATCTAATGGTGATAATTAATCATCTATATCTTGATCTAATGGTGTACATGAATTCAAATTATCAAAGGTACCTATGATTAAATGTGCTAGTGACAAGTGTCTCTATCTTGTTAATTTCATAGAAGATCAATGGTTCATGGGTGTTCATACTGATAGAAATCAATGGTGTAGATTGAGCTAAAGAGTTAAATATGAAAAGGGAATGTAGAGCTTCCAAGTGACATAATCATGGTATCTCTAATTGAAGATCAACAGTGAGCATTGCAAGATAAAGATAAAGCTACTAAGAGGAGATCAATAGTGCATATTTGTCTATAGTTGTAGGAAACATGATATGAGGTTAAGGTGCTCAATGTTTAAAATTTGCTCAGTGACTATTGGAATTTGAATATTCAAATTCATGAGGGAAAACCAATACATAGCTTTTGAGCTTTAACTTTTGATCTAGGATGAATTTCTTGATGAAATAAAAATCAAAGTTGTAAATGACTCCAAGGCATATCTAGTGACATTAGTTAGAAGGTCTAAATTTTTGTATAGTCAATGTTATGGATCTTCAAATTTGAATATTTATTCATTCATGGTGTTACTGTGTATAGAATAATATTTGAGTAGTTTGTGTCTTAACAGAAGAGTGTTTTGGTAGGAGTAATCATTTAAAGTTGTCTTAGAGATTATATAGAGTGGACCCATGTAGTTGAAAGTGATCGTATGTTCTTAATTTTATTGATGGAGTGATAAATGGGTGAATAAGTCTACAAGAGACCTATAAGGGCTATTAAATGCCTAATTAAAAGGTGTAGCTACTTAAGTGTGACCCATAGATGCATGGCCAACTTGTGATAATGTATTTGAGCTATCGTTAGCATGATGGAAGTCTTAAGGGTTAAGGTAAGTATTATGGCTGACCTATAAGTTGATATAAATGAATAATCTATAAATAGTGGAGACCAAAGAAATATTTTTTAGACTTGAATGTAGAAGAATTGAGAGAGTAGAAGATAGAGACAAAGGAAAGAGATCAAAAAAAGTGTGCTCAGTGGATGGATTGAAGTACATAGTGGATTGAGGATGAATGAAGAAGACTAAAGAGATCCAAAAGAAGTGTTTTGGATGCATTGCTTGTATGATCAAGTTTGAGTCTGAGTGATGAGTTAAAAGAGAGGTTTTATTCTTCAATCAAATTGATTTGCAATCAAATTTTTGGAGTTTTTGATTTCATAAGGTGTTGTGTGGGTGTTCAACATATAGAACAAGTGGGTGCTTATTTATACCTATGGATGGGTGTTCCTTGTGAAGTGGGTGATTCACTAAAAAATTTCATGTTTTTAATCATATTATACGACAAGTAGTCCATGTGTTTTTAGGATTTATAGTGGGTTTTATTCCCAAAAAGAGTTTCCCACATAGATCTTGTGTTTTATGTGTGATCTCACATCATCTTGCTTATTCATTATTATGAACATATTATATGCTATATGAATTATTTTGGTCATTGATTAAGAGTTTTAAAGATTAAAATTGAAGTTTTAACTATCTTACAACACTGATTCACCTCCCCTCTTATTGATTATACCTTTAACACAATGGTACTAGGTGATCGTAAATAAGGGGCATGTTCAAATGCCATAAAATCTAAGAGACATGACTTAGTCAAATGTCCATAGAAGCAAGGATGACATATTAAAATTTCATTATAATAAAAATGACATAGTCAAATGTTAGAGAAATCCCATATAGGCATAGGGGCCATAAATAAAGGAGCACATTCAAATGCTCAAATAAGTAAGATAATATCAAGCCAAGAGACTCAAGGAAGTGCATAAAAGAAAGCATAAATAATGAAAATAAATATGTCATAGTATCCCATGGATCAAATGTGTTAGCAAAAAAATGTCAAGTGCATAACATATAAGGTAAATTTTAAGATCCCTTATCATAAATCCCCTTGGATTTCATTAGTGAATCTATAGATAACTATTTTGTAGGCATGGGATTTTTTTAAGATGTGTTGGTGAATCCATTAGGAGGAGAAATGAAATAGACATGATAAATATGATTTTTTTTATTTTTCCATATAATCAATCAGTTGCATAGTGTAACTAAATAACCTCTATCATTGATTAGATGCATTATACAAATAATCATGAAAGGATACTAGATGGTTATATTATCTAAACAACCAATAAAGGATATCATTTGGTTGCATTATAAAACTAATTGATAAAGTTTTTCATTTGGATACACTATGAAATTTATTGATAATAGTTTTCATTTGATTACATAATGCATCTAGCCACCAACCATTATCAATCAATTACATGATACAATAGGTCGCCTGCCTATCCAACCAACTAGATGGTGCAACTGGCCGATTTAGACACTATTCAATTATATATGCAACTAGATGCCTTTATTTTTAGATGATGGTTTTGGCATCACTTATAAATATCCCTTTGCCCTCATTTTAAAACTCTTTCATAACCATTTTCTTGTTTTTTTGTCTCATGATTTACACAATAATTCACCTATGACATCGATACACTAAAATAATGACATGGATTCAACATGGAAATATGTATTTTGAAGAATTTTTTATGCCCTTATATTTTGAAATTACTATAGCAGCTAGACACAAACAATGTGGATTCAAAAGTGTAATTTTAGGGGCCTTGTTTACATGCCATAATATGAAATCAATGCAAGTTTGTTAAAATTTAAAATGTCTTATTATGATAATAACACGACAAGTTTTAATGTCAATGTAAACTATAAATTAATTTCCTTTAGTACATCACCTTTAAATATCCATAATTTGACATGGATTCCACACCATAATGCCAACCATATCAGCACAAAAGTGATTTTGAGTGATGAAGACAAAAAAAATTAGAATCTACCTAAAACTTATAGATTAGTCCAACTAATATTTATATCAATATTTTTAAAATTTAAAAGTCAATGTTTTGTAATTTGTCATCATTTTTCATTGATTATATATTTTTTCACTTTCATTATAGATAGTCATATTAAAATGGAGCTCCAAGTTGATAAAATATTGGACACATTTCCAAAATCGATTGGTCAATTTTTCCTTATAATAATAGTCTTATAGGGAATACAAAGATACATTACCTTTTTGGTTGTTTCTTACATTGTTCAAACTCTTTCAGGTTTAAATTATGTCTAGTGTATATTTATTTCCACTAGGATTAGATCAGAATCAAATTATGATTAATGTAATCATAGTTCTACAATTTCTTATTCCAATTTTATTCTAGATTTATACTATGAAGCCTTGTATAACCTACATAAAGCATCAATTCTAACTATGCTTCATCCAAAAAATAACATAAATTATTTATCTATTGATGAGTAGGAGGTTAGTTTAGCATTCAAACAAATCACCTAAATGGTTTAATTTATAAATTTTTTAAAATGTAAAGTGTAATATTTCTTTGCTTTTTACAGTTAAAACTTAATGATAATCTACTTCAAAAAGACATCATGTCCTTGACATTTCTAGAGATTCTAAGTCTGCATAATCATCATTTTATTCACTTTGAATTTCTAAATGTCTGAGGCCTTCTTTTGAATCATCTCCACATGCAAGTTTTAATACTTTCAAATTTCAATGATAAATGATGCATCGTGAAAATTTATTTTTTATATTAGTTTATTTATTTCTTTAATTTTTTACAGTTGACTCTAAATCCATTGACCTTGAATTTGAAATAACTCAACAAACCCCTAAATTTCAAGTGTCACCCTCTTCTCAACCAATTGTTTAAAGTTTTTAGCTTTCCAACTTTTAGTTTTTGAATTGTTATTTCTTAAATTAGATATTTTATTGATTGAATGATTTCCTCTTGTAGTTGAAACCACCATTATGACTCTAAATTAAAAATTTAGATTGGAAGACACAATATCCCCAATAACATGTATTAAATGTTAAATTTCAAATTAGAATTATGTTTTGTTTTTTATTTTCCCTTTTTAAATATGATTTATTTTTATAGGGCACCTTCAAAATTTGAGGAAAAGTATGCCACAATCACCTCCACCTAGCCAAATTCACACAAGGGGGAAAATATTTTATTTCTAGCATAAAATAGAGGTAAACTACAATATTTAGGTTTTGACTTCCCTAATTTCTCTCTCAGTGGTGTACCTAACACATAGGGATTAACATTTTTATAACATATTTATCTTGATGAGGAATACCTAGGGATTAAAAGTGAGGACCTCATTGCTAGTGATTTAAAACCCCATGATTTTATTCAAGTTCTAAGTGCACCTTCTTAGGATGCATCTTATATCTCTTCACCCCTATCCCATCAACTACAGACCATATGTAATTGTCATAAGATGACATTAATACTTTTCCATTGAATAATTTATTGTCAAAAAGTGTAATTTCAAATCTTGAGGAGGGTGTTCTAGATGAGTTGAATGTTGTAAAAGTATGGGAGTTAAGGGAAAAAACATTAATCAAAGAAATAAATTCCCATTATCACTACTCCTATAGATTCAATTTATTTTCATTAGTTCAACATGAACCCACAAATATTTATTCTCTATTTAATAAAGCTAAATTTGGGCTGATTTTAGTTTCTAATGATTACAATGATAATATTTTGAGTATAATGTTAAATAGTTTAGAAAATTTGAATATGGAAGCCCAGGAATACTTTAATAAATGGGTAAGAGACATAAACCTTGTGATTGAAAATTCAGAGAAGAAAAAATATTTGGTAAGTTATCATCATTTTTAGAAAATATATTCTATTTATTGTGATTTTAATCTAATTATATTTCATTTTTAATTACAAGCAAAATATGAAAACCTAAAAAATAAATCTGAGGTCCTTAATGTGGATTTGAAAAATGTAAGAAATTTTTTAAATGTTACCATTACATTCAAGTAAAAATTTGTTCTATTAAATAAATAAAACAACACTTAAGAAAATAATTAAAGGGCATGGCATGGACAGTGATATTTTATTGAAGGAAAAAATATATGGAGATCCAAGTCTTATTTCAACAAGAGATGCAATGAATAAGGAAAGAGAAAATCTTTGTACTAGTAATTTTACAACAAAGAATCTTCTAAAAGAAGGGATAATAAAGGATTACATAGAGTGAAGGTGGCATGGATTTCAAAGGATGGCAGTGAACAAGTGGATGATGGATCTTTTCAAAAAAATGATATTTATGATGTTTCAAACTATTTATTATGTTTCAAAAGATAATTGTATGTTTTAAACAATAATTTCTAATGACAATGTTAAGTTTTAATTTTCAAACAATAGTTAATTATGTTTCAAATACTCTTTATTTACTAACTTATGGTTCATTTTAAATCTTACATGCATATACTTGACTATACTAGTGTTGTATATTATGAATTAATGTAATTTAAACAACATGGTGTCATTTTGTTATATTCATGGTTGAGTTGAATGCAAATATTTTTTTCTATGGATTGTGACTAAGCATCAATTTGAATGTGATGTGATTTCCTATTGTTCAATTGATATCATGTAAAACTTTGTGTCATTTTCAATCTTAGCTACATTTCTTAGTTGTTAGTAATATATTTAATGCTAGTCATCATTTATAGATAATGGAAAAGCTTTTGTTATGAATTTAACCATTAATTTAGTTATGAGTCCATTTTTTTGGGGATGTTAACATATTGTGCTAGTATGTAATTATTATGGATGTGTATTCCAAGAAATAATTATGGTTTGCTTCTTTGGTCAACATAAATTTTATTGATCTCTTTGAAATCAATTGAGTAAAGTTTTTGGTTTTGAGTTGAACTAATTTTTTACTATTTTTTTGAGTAATGATTTAATGCAATTTAATGATGAAAGTATTTCTTGGGCTTTTATTCTATACTTGAATCTTGATCATTTTAAAATTATTGATATATAGCTACAATGATGTAGGGGTTTAATAAGGTATTTTTTCTTCTCAATTAGGTATTCTTGTTCAATAGGCTTGTATACTTATATTGTCTAGGTATTAAACTTCAATAGTATTCATAAATTTAAGCTATAATTAATTTACAAACTATTAATATTGTGTTAAAATATCAAATTTATGTAGTTTTAAAAGTAATAAAAAAATATATTTAACAATACCATCTTAAAAAATACAAAGAAATTTTAACCAATTTGAAGAACCCATTACATTAAAGGAAAAGTTACATGGATAATGGATTAACGTATGGAAAACATATATGAAGAAAATAACAATGTTATCAAGAATTTTAATGAATTAAATATTTCAAAGATTTTATAATAGGAAGAAGGATATGAATTTGGATTTCATAAAATGATAATTGTAATAAATATAAAACTAAAACTTGGGTAGCTGAAACAATCCTTGATAAACTTTCTCATCATAAGTGACATTTTGATCTATTATGTTAGTTCCATAATTAGTGTCAATAATTACATTCTATTTATTATTCATTGTATTATTGATGCCTCTTATTTTAGTAAGATAACTCCATGTTTCCAAATCTCTTTCATAAGAAAACATGTCTACAACATAACATGAAATATACAATCTTAAACATGTCTCTAGATTTTTATCCAATCTGTTTTAAAGTTTTGAATTAATGAAAGACATTTCACTGAATCCTATTTCATCTCCCATTTATCCCAAAATCATCATTTGACAAAGCTCATACACTTAAAAATATCCATTGATATTTTCTTGTAGGATGCTACTAGGATAATGTTTTTTTCACATCCATGTAATTGCACTATTTATTGTCAGTTTTCTTAGACACCAATATTGATTAACCACTGTAATTCTAAAATGTGTTGATTGAGATGTCAATAAATAATTTCATAAAATACCTTTTATTTAAAATCCATTGACTTCTATAGATTTACTAAAATTCTTGATAAGATAACCCATATATTTTTGAAATAAATGTTCATCAGTTGGTGATTAGTTTCACTGTTCCAAAATATGGGATTCACAACTGTCATAGCCTCAAAAAAATAATCCATTTAAAAATTATCTCTAATCTCAATAGATAATTTTTTCAAAATTATTATCAATTTCATCCTCACTTCACATAAAATAATAACATATATAAGACATGTTACTAGTTGTTCTTTAGTTTCAACTCACATAAAGTCAAGTCTTATGTAGAAAGTGTGCATTGTTATATGCTTTCCATTAACAATAAAAAAAATATAATCATTGATATCTAATTAAAATAGATTTCAAGGTTCTTAAAATCTATCAAAATTTTCTAACTCCTAAAAATAGGTCCATGAAATTTTTCATTTGATGTGTATAATATATTTAGAGCTTGAGATACCCATTTTATCAACCGTATGGAGTCAAAATATATATGGATCTCTCCTTAGCATGTTTCACTAAAAAATTGATTTATTTAAAGATTAGAGAAATTATTTATAATGTAAATAATGTTTTCAAATATATTAAATAATATAAGAAATATTTTGTCTCGTTAATTTCCCTATGGTATTTATACTTAAAACCTACTAATGATGGATATTCTTTAAAAAAAATACATGTCAGTTCATATATAGAAATATATCTTGTATCAATATCTTTTAGACATTTTTTACCATCAATAACTCCTATTTAATATTTTTTTAACTCCAAAAATATTTTTATACTACCTGACATATAAGCATAAAAGTCATGAATGAGCTCTTCCACTTTTGTGACATTACCAAAGCTGCTAATAATTTTATGTGTAAGATTCATCATATGATCCATGTAATTAATTAGAATCATAAATGTCATAACTATTATTTACAATTGAACATAAATACCATTTCTCTACCCTTACATTATTAATGCACCATGAACCCCAACACTCACTAACTTGGTAGCTATTGAATAATTATTCATACCATCTTTATCTCTCAAATTATATACAACCAATATGTGAAGGTTTTTAACATTACAATTTTCTACCAATTTATTAATAAATAATAGATGAGGTTACCTTTAATAGTTACCAAAGGTATAAACATGCATGAAAACCCAAAATGTGTTTTCAATTGATGTGACCTCATCAATAGACAATGAGATAAATAGTTAATTTTGAATTTTTTATTTCAAATCCTCCTTCTCCATCATTTCTAGACATTTTCCCATTTTCTAAGCACTACTATCTAACCAATATGATTGTGGAATATCAATAAATCTATTATGTCGAAATAAAATCCTATAATCTAAAAATTTAGAAATAGGTCTTCCCTTTTTTAAAATGTGGTATATAATAGAGAAATATATATATTTGGCCTTTAATTTGGACTACATACCTTTTCCAACTTAAGCTTTGATTTTTTCCCTTTTTCAATAAGATGGTTTTGATGTTCTGATCATTTTCATACTCGTATGTATATGTTGCATGCATTATTATACATTTTTATCTATATTTTCTTATTATTTTTCCATATGTGTGCTTCACTAACACATATAATTTTCCACAATGTTTCTCAATTATGTCCAACTTAAGTTACATTCTATTTTCCTTTCTTAGTTTTTGATTACATAATGTACATCTACATTCTATTAGATCATCTTTACCCTTTTTAGGCTCTACAGGTTCAATAAAGGTAAATTTTGATGCCCAATAAACCTTAAAAGACCTTTCAATTTTCTATCTACTTCCCTTCCTTTATATATATTTTTGATTGGAATTTCTAATTGAAGTTAGTGTTTGATGAGAACCAGAAATCTTTTTTGGTAGTTGAATTTCATCATCATTGTCATTGAGATCTATAGGAGAATCTTAGATTTGTGGCATGTTATCATCAATAAAATCTTTATATGGTGACATGTTGTTGTGATTAATTCTTTATTATGAAATGCAATCATCATCAGTAGGGATTATATATGTATAAATATTTTGATATTATTATTGATAGTTAAAGTCAAATTTACTATAAATTTAAGAAAAATAATAATCAGTATCTAGATTTTGAGTGCATGGAAATTATGTGATATTTTTTTATTGTGTCTCTAAAATAAGATAATATGCTTAATTTTATTAATAATTGGCCTATCCTTTTATCATTACCACTAGATGACATGATGAGTGATGCAGACATATGATTTCATCATGATGTAACCTAATAGTCTCTAGAAAGATACCACCATCTAGATAAAGATAGGATGAAACTATTCTATTTCAACATGGATGTAACCATTTGGTTATATTAGATATGTAACTATTTCATTGCATAAAAATGTAGTCATTGAGTTATAGCTAGTAGGTGGTGATGTGGTTAGAACCAGTTGGTGTGAGAATGGTGTAGTCATTCAATTTCACCTAATTTTGATATGGAATTGAATAGTTGATAATATGGTGCAACCTTTATCAAATGGTTTCTTATTTGATATCATAAGGAAGTTATCCTTGCCAAATGTATAATTAGATGGTTACACATGGAATCATATTTACTATATACATACGGAAAATTAGATGGTTAACCACTAAATTATTGTAAATGTTTAGCAATATGACCCATAAAATAACTTACATTCCAAATTTTTATGTGACCTAAACCTATGCCATGTCCCTCCAAAATCACCAAAACCAAATTTAAAAAATTGAATAATCATGAATTAATGAATATTTGTTGCTAAAATTTACCTTGATAACATATCAAGTACCCTTTGAAAGATATAATCATAGACAAAGGCATGTGTAAGTATATATATGATCTGAAAACATGATAATTTGGAGTGACCATAGAATAAGATAACCTTGAATTATCATAATCATAAACATGGATGCCCCCAATGTCTATATGACATGAGTAGAGTGAAGGCCCAACATCTTAAATAATAATAGATAATGTATCTATGTATGCCTAAGTCACATTAAAATATAAGTTGACACATATATGTATGTAATATTCTATCCATGAATATGGAACTAACATATAGATTCCAAGGATCCAATAGAACATGTAGGTGCCAAAAATGGTTTTTTATTTTTTTGGTATTTTTAGAATGTGAAAGGGAAGGGCTATCATATGATCACATACAAAGGGTAATCATATATATCTCCCCACTATAATCATAGTGTAATAATTAGGTGATACTACCAAAGAGTATGCATACATGCAATATCTATCACTATAGTGCTTGTGACGTTTTATGTATGTAAAATAGGACTTTATGGTCTTTGAGAAATAATAAGAGTAATAGGATGGGTTCAAGGAACCCATAATTGAGTTATCTATGAATTATTTTCAATAGAATTAATAGGAACATGTGTAGGTTCTCTTGATATCTAAAAATGGTGTGTAGTAGATGAGGACTCCTTGAAATCCCTTGTATGTATATAATGTAATGATCTCTCAAGTATTGGCTACCTAGTAAAGGGAATTGCATGCTTCTTACACTTTTATATTTTATTGACCTTAATAGGTTTATATTTATTTGTCTAGGTATAAATTCTTCTTTCTATAAGGGATGTTCTTATTGAATTCATAAAAATGTAATTACCTGATTGACATGAATGTATTTAACACACCCATGCACTATAGAAGATACTATTCCAAGTGTATGGATCTAAGGTCTTCCCAATAACATATAAAATATGCATGTGGAAGGTATAATTAAAAAGGTAGTAACCACATATTTGGGACCAACCTATAAAGGTAGGTCAATCTCACCAAGAACCTTATGGTAGGTCCCATTGAATGCTCTAACTGATCTTATAAAAGGATGTAAATCATTATGAGTATAAACCAAGTATGTAAGTAATGTCATGGTGAAAATATTATCACTTTCATCATTATCAATCATAACACTATGTATAGGGAATTTATGAAGGTATTATTGAATGATTAAAGAGTGAATATTAGAGCCATCATCCTTAATCTTAGTGTCATTGAAATAAATAGAGTGTCTCTAAACCATAAGAGGTATGTGTCATGTATAAGTACAAATAATCTCATTTAATGGGTGTTCATAATGTAATGGAGGAGGATGTGTAGTATATGCCATTTATACTTATGGTTCCTTCTTAGAATGCTTGTAAATGATTGTTAAATATTTTTTGTTTGTGGTGATCACTAGGTTTTAAACTTGATTCCTTTAGAGGATCATAAAATGCAAAGTTTTAATCATTAATAATATCTTGGATCTTATGTTTCAAGGTAAAACATCTTTTTTTATAATTTCATGGTCACTAAAGATAATTACAATAAGCATCCACACCATATTTTTTAGGTAGAGGTTTATAAATATCAACCTGTATAAGATGAGGGAGAGATATAAGTTGACACTCTATTAAATGTAGTAATAATGAATTTGGGGACTCAAGTAAATGTGTAAATTATTTCCTTGGTTTATTGGATAAGATATGTCAATTAGGCTAATTTTTGAAACTATGTTAAGTGTGGTGGTTGTTTCCATTTTAGGCTCAGGAGGTTTAACCTTATAACTTGGTTTGATTATAAATTTGTTACTAGATGTAGATGTAACTAGTGTGTTTTCTAAATACTTGAGTTTATTTAATGAAATAAGCTTCATTTCATAGTCTTGTACAATATGGCATAAGTCATTAAAAGATTTGAACTTCTTGAAAAAAATGGACTCATGTAAAGGTGAAAGCAAACCTTTTTTGAATATGTCTTACAACTCCTTATCTACCATAGGATTGGTCATTTTAGATAGAATTATCTTTTATCTCATGACATTTTCATTGACTTTTTAATTTGTTACTTTTTTATTTTAGAAACTT
This sequence comes from Torreya grandis, assembly GCA_037957365.1. Classification (NCBI taxonomy): domain Eukaryota; kingdom Viridiplantae; phylum Streptophyta; class Pinopsida; order Cupressales; family Taxaceae; genus Torreya; species Torreya grandis. The sequence goes on along the minus strand of JARHVA010005381.1, from coordinate 150,962 downwards.
TAGCATAGGAAACCTTTGTAGAAATATTAATGGAAAGTGTGCTAAAACATGATCTACAAGATGTTTGAATGATTTCATAGATTGAAGAGGTAAGTCATAAAACCACCTCAAAGCATAGTCCTTAAGGCTTCTTGGAAATAATTTGGTCAAAATTTTATCATAAGAGTCAAAATCAAGGAATGCCACATAAAAGGATCAAATAAGTTGTCCAGGATCACCCTTGACATCATAAAATGTGAACTTATTTCCTAAAAAACCAAATGGTTAAGAGTTTTAAAATATCTCAAGTAAAAGTGGGTTATGCAACACATCTTGTGAATAAATAGAAATAGGATATTTTAATGTGTTTTATTCAATATTTGTAACCTTTTCTTTGAAGGTATTTATAACTTATAGGAGTTTTTGAATTATAGATCCATTGGGATTTATATTAATAAGTTGAGTAGTCACCAAATGGGATGTAAACATGGTTTGAGTGGTAATAGTCATTGAAATCGATATTTGATATGAAATATTTTTTAATTCCATGATATATGTAGTAATATTAGTTTCAATAATTAAAGGTTTAAACACATAACACATGCCCCCAATATACTTATTATGTTATAGTGTGTTCAAGGGGAGGGATGTTTCAACTATACCTTTTGGGGTTTTTTTTCTAGTATAGTTTTGAGGATCTCATCAAGATCTTCAGGGTTTTGATGAATATGATTATGAAAAAATGAAAATATTTTGCACTAGATCATTGTCTATTTGTTCATTTTAATTTTTTTTAAAGTTTTATTTTTTAGAATATTATTTTATGATATCTTTATCATTATGTTTTTTGTTCTCAACATGGGTATCATCATGATCCATAATATGATATTCCTCATTGGTTTGAGACATATTGGATGGTAGGAGATGAATCTTAATGAGTTAAATGGGCACACCTCTCAATATATAAATATACCTAGGTTTCATGCAAAATAATATAATTAGGAAATGAAAATGTACATTAATATGAAACCCTAATTGACTAAAAATCCTAGGAATTAAAAATGTTTGTAATCATACAAATTGGGATCACTAAAAGTTTAACCCTAAAATGTTTCTTTCTAAGTTGAGTATACCTATATAAATTATTAAATGGGTATATATAAATGAATAAGCACAAGGGTGATATTTGTATCTACATTAGGCCAATTAGGTGTTAAACTTAGTCATAAACATACACTAAATTTATTATGTTGAGTTATGCTAAAGATAGTAAGTAAAACTATGCTATATAAAAATGACAAAGAATTAATGTACTTAGCTTATTATGATTTTAATATAGTTATGGATCTAGAATAGGTAGAAGCATAATATAATATGGTTAGATAATAGTCATCAAATTATGATTTGGATGCTTTTGGATCTATGGACACTAATTCTAGCCTAGGATGATTTGATCAATGCTATTATCTAAACTAAATGAAAGTGTCATTTATGAAATACTTGTTGGAAATAGATGTGACCACCTAGATGCTTTTGGTTTTAACTTCACCTTAACTCTGGTGCATTCATATCTAGGTCATGGACTATCACTCATGAATTTGTAAAACCCTATTTATTCATATTCAAAGTTACCTTAGGAAAATATGGGTTAGTGGGCACATGGTATTGAGGTGACCCCAAATACTCCTTTATTAGTGAGAACTACCTATATATCTAATACTTTGAAGAGGGATTAATATTTTTGTAGTTCTCCCCTATGTGTCTTGTGTGTGAATCATGAAATATGTGATAATCAAGTACAACATTGACCTATCTTGGAACTTAAAAAATATAGAGTTTGGGTTACTCCTATAGTAATTCATACCTATATATGTGTTATCCCTATGACTAATATGTAAATAGGAATAAATAGATAAGCTTTAGTCAATTTAATGCTCTTTGATATGAATTCTATGTTTTCCTAGGTGAGGGATGAATGAGGGTTGATCTTGTATTTATATCAATCCATTTGGAGACGTAACTCACATTAAAACACTTAGGATGACCATTAGGATACATTTCATTTAAAAATTATATGACTTTATGACACTAGACACTTGTACTAGATCATGATACTAAAATCAATACATGCGCATGTCTAAAACATTAGTGTCTATGAAGTAAGAAAGTACGTACAAAATCAAAGATTTTAGCAGTGTAAGAAAAGTGGGTTTTAAGAATTTTGGGAAAGATTGAAGGCTTGGGTCATCAGCATAAGATTATTTAGACTAAGAGATAAGCCATGGGGCATAATATAGAGAAAATGTGAGACTTCTAAAAGTGAGAAAGGTCTAGAACTGATAGGAATAGCCAAGGCTAATGTTTGTCAAGTGTATAAGATTAAGGTGATATATAATTAAAAAATAGTGCCTCCACCAAACACAATAATTAATTTTAAAAAATAACTTCAAAATAATCTCATACACTTAAGCTTTGCATTTTCCCTATTGGATGACACTCTTAAAGACTCCATACCTTCATAGAGTAGGCTTATTTCCAAGAGTTAGAACCCCAGGTCAAGGTACCAAATTTTAGTCTAATATTAAATATGAGATTAGGAGATAGGTTTCCTTTTTCAATCCAATCCTTCACATCATTATTGAATCTCTCAATGCTTAAGAGGAATAGGAACAAATCATAGATCCTCCCATTGTCATTTTCCTAGAAAATAAATGTTTTTAGTATAACATGATTCAAGATTAGTTCCCATATCCATCTCTCCTCTTTATTTTCCTTAAGTCTAACCTCATAATATATCAATTACATATTTGGATTGAATTGAATAGGCATGGTTAACCTGATAGAGTTTAACTCTTCTTTTGAGTTATTTATCCCAATCCATTCTCACTTAATAGTTCCTAGTATTGATCAAGATCTTAATCTCCTTGTTATCTTTGACACTGAAGGACCTCAAAATTTTGTCTTTACAAATATAGATGCTATTTATGATAAAAATAACATTATAGAAGTCTTTTGGTTTCATCATGAGAATCTATTGTCATAACCCATTCTTAATCTCATTCCACCAAATAACTAGCCTAATCTATAGTCATTCCCATTGTCCATTCTATTATGTCAGCTACCTCATAATGACCTTGTAGAGTCAAGTGTAGAGTTTAGTGTGTGTCATTAATATGTACATAAATTCCTCAACATTGAAGTGACTATGGAAAATTATGTTAGTGTACACATAGTTTTGAGCTACCCCAAGGAACCATATGTTAATGGGAACTACCTATATAGATAATACTCCAAAGAAGAGCTCAAACTTATGTTTTTTTCCCTTATGTGTTAAATTGTGTGTGCATAAGGATGAATTTTGTGATAGATAAGTACATAGAGTAACCTATCTTATAACATGGAAAATGTGGCTTTTGTGATGCTCCTTCAATAATTTAGACCTATATAGATATTGTCCTATAATTGATATGGAAATGGGGATGGGTATGATAGGTTTGACCACTTGAATGCTTGATTGAGTGTTTTTTGGTAGTTGCCTTGTGATTTTATAGTATTTTCTAGGTGAGGAATGAATGACTATTAGTATTTTATATATACCAATCCCTTTTGGAAAATATCTCACACTAAAGTACTTAGGTCAACCTTTAGATAATGTTTCATTAAAAAAATTGATGAATTTTAGGAAACACATGTGTTGATGTAGGTGTATGGATGGGATAAAAGTGTCTAGGAATATATAAAATAGGTATAGGTCCAAAACTAGTAGAGAAGGAAAATGATCAAGTTTTAGAGCATTTTTCATAGTATAAGAGGCCTAGTCATTATAATAAAAGTGGTCAAACTAAGAGATAAGCATTTAGACACAAATAAATAGTAAACATGAGCATTTCAATAGTGGGAAGGTATTATAACTAAAGAGTATAGCTATGATAGGTGTTTTTCAACTTTAAATGATTAAGGTGCTATATAATTAAAATTTAATATCTACAGATATACACACAAACAAAATTATGTACATTTATCATAGATTTTGGATATCTTTTTCTAATTTGTGATGAATATTATACATATTTTATAGATCATAGGTTAAATTTTAATAGATACTTTAGCTTAATGCACTTTTTTGGTGCATATGCCATGAAAATGACTAAATTACATATACATTATTCACATTATACCAATATCCCTAAATTGACCCTACCAAGATATAATGTTTGATATTTTATCTACTCCAATAACTGGCTTATGATAAACTAAAGTTGTGCGATTGAGATTCTGAGCTCGTGATAAATTTGGCATAACTCACCCTTATATTAGATTGGGGCATGACCACCCTCTAATTCCATAATTAGTATATCTAAGGTTTAGTTTTAAACCTCCTTCCAATTCTTCAACTAGGAAGCATCATTACCAAATAAACTGTCAAGGGGAAACATGGTTACATTAACACATAAGTGTACTCCTTCCTTTCTCTCTTTTATTTCAAACAAATTTCAATTTTTCATTTTCATATTGTATGCACTAATTATACCTATAACATGTTCTTCGTTTTAGGTCAAACGCATGGAAAAAATTTAAATAAGGTTCAATAAAAACAAGGTGTGTTGTGCACACCATGGAATTCATTGCTTTCCTTTAAACTAGTAAATTCATCTTTATGCATTACAATATTAAGGGGGGTGGCAAACATATATGCTTAAATATGGATTTATATGCTATATTAGTCTTTTACACTTTAAAAATATCACTTAAGGATCCACCCTTTAGATTTTGACTTTTCTTTTAGCTTATAGGCTTGTGTTTTACATCTTACTAGGCTTAAATTATTATTATTTAGTCTTACCCTATTATTCTAATTACCTATATCACCTATAGCCCATAGTATGCTTAATATTTGATATATATCCTTCATTGTCAGTGTATACATCTAAAATTATTTGCTTTTTTTAATTTAGTTTAACATCATACTAACATTATTCTAGCATCATCTAACACTCCTCTTAAATATCCCACATCAGACTAACCTTCCAACATCCCTTATATCAATTAATCATCTTCTTATCATGTCATTTTCCCACTAATTAAGTTTCAATAATTATTTAGGAATTTAAAATTCCTCACCACCTACCCCCACTAAAATTTCTAAAAATCACCTTATTAATACTATTATAATCATTTATTAATCCTAATGGACTCCATAAATTAATAAACTTCATAGAGCCACTCCCCAATCCTTTCCAAATTTTTCTAAGAATTTTTAATTGATAGGAAATCTCTCAACCATTGATATTTCATCTTCCATGGATGAAAAATATCCCTCCATTTATCATAAAACCAATGTAATTGATGAAATTCTAAGATCCTTGAATGTTAAATACACGAGAAATGTCATTATGATATCGTCTTATCTAAATAATAAGTTATATCAACATGTTGTCTAAATCTTAAGTCTCCATGTATATTTAATAACATAAACTTCATGAATTAATAAGGATATAATTAATTCTTGAGGTATATATTTTCCTATTTTTATTTCATTTACATTGCATGTGAATTCTTTCTTTCTTTGCTTAGTCTTGAGGTATGTGGGGCTAGATCTAAGAAAAGAATCTTGAGTTTTACTTCATTGTTCCTAGTTTAGCATCTTGGATCCAATTTTACATATAAATTTTGGTGACAATAGTGGTATAAATCCTTAACCATTTATTTTTATTATTATAGTATGTTTTGGCAAGCTTTCAAGTTCCTTGGTGATGAGATTTGGAATCCGAAATCTTCAAATTTATATAAAAACCCACTTCCAAACTCAAAGTGGATTAGAACTATGTCAAAGTAATTTTTCCATATGAAAACATGATTTTTTATTAGCCATAATTGGCCTCACACTTAACTATTAGAATAACTGCTATAGTTTCCTTAATCATTTGAATATTCAACATAGTTTGTTCAAAAATGCTTCTCTCATTTTTGTGATTTTGACTAAGTGTTAAGAGTTTTGTGGTGCTTCCTAGTGGTTTTGATATTTTATTAATATTTTATCATAGGTTTTAAATTTTATAATACTTAAACATGAATTCATACTTGAAACTAACTTATTCATCATATATAAACATAGTTTTGAGCCACTTTGCTCTTTGCAGAAGCAACTTTATTCTATGTAGATGTGGATTTACTATGCATAAAAGAAGCAAGTTATCCCCAAAATTAGATTTTATATACCAAAATTGGATTTTGTATCTATAGAATTATATTTTTAAACTAGTATCAACTTTCATAAATCCAAAAGTGTCTTGTCTAACCCTAGAAGTATCTTTGATAACACCAAAAACATTTCACACTATAATTTTCCACTAAACATCCCATCTTCCAAAGGCCAATAATTTTGACTCAGGTATTAGATTGACATAACATTTGCATAAAATTTAAGTTATTTTAAATATGAATCCATCCATGAGAAAATAATTTGGATTTTAAAATTCTTTATGATTTTTTTGTAACTAGTAATGATTTTACTTAATCTTTGTCAATTTTACTTTTCTACTAATAGTTATCTTATGTAACTAATTTGAACTATGGAGTAGCATAATTGAATATATTTTAGTATATTTTACATCATTATTAGATTATGTGATTCAATTTTAATTAATTTTTATTTTGAATAATGTCTAAAATGTCTATAGTAGTTTTAACCTGTGCAATAGCAATTTTAACTATGTAATAGTAGGTTTAGTCTATGGAACAGAGAATTTGATTTCTAACAATTTGTTCTAAAAGTTTCCCTTTAATATAATTTATGAAACTAATAAATTTTATTTTAATTTCCACCCATATAATAATCATTATATAATACCCCCTTGAATATAATTTTTTGAATCATAATTATAGATTAGAAATCCAAGGGAGGTTAGTCAATCCATTAGTGAACAAAATCAAAATAAAATTTAAGAACTATTATATCATGCTTAATATATAGGTTGAGATATGTCTAAAACAAGTAATAAATGTGCATTATAATATAAGAAAAAATGTTTATACATCTTTATAATATTTACTTAAGAACTAGTCTTAAGAGGTTGAGCTTGAATTGTAGGCTTTGGAATCTTAAGAAAATCTTGATTCCACATATGGGAAGAACCTCTCCTTGTCTACACTTGATTCTTGTATTGGATTGGAATTGGAATGTTAATTGGATTAATCTCATTGTATAATTCAATAGAGTAAGTTTGCATGAATATTCTTGTCTATAATGGCCAATGGCCCTATTATTATAGACCTTTTAGATGTTTTCAAACCATTAATTTGAGATCAAGATAAATGGTGGAGCATGAGTCCTAAAAATCATTATCACCCACATAGAGTCTGTAATATATTACATTTAAGTAATTTTGGAGTGGGTAAGAGATGTGCAAAAAGAAGAATCAATAAGAGGGGTGTAAGAAGGTGTTGTATCCTTTGATTTATTGCACACTTTGTCTTAGATGTGATTCATTTATGAGGAAATATTATAATTTTAAATTTATGAAGATAAGATAATTATCAATCCATGGATTTTCCTATTAGATGAATGATTAGACATGAATAATTAGTTTTAATCAATATTTAGAAGAATGGTGGATTTTTACAATGTTTTTATTTGCCAATCAAGTATTCACTTAATTGTCTAGTGGTGATTTCTATGATCATATGAACTTGATAATAGAGAGGAGGTTAGATCAAGTGTTAGTTTCACAAAACAAATGAAATAAACACACTAACATGCTAACATATATAAGATTGGATAATAGGGGGATCATAATGGACAAAACATAATTGAAAACCCAACTAAAATTCAAAGAATAACAATATCTACCTTCTTTGAGAGATCCCAGTGTTTTGTTCATGGCTTACTCAGTTTGTGCTCAATAAATCTTTGGTAATGGATTTTTATTTGATCCTCTCCTTCAAACCATTATTGTCTTGATTGATGTGGCTTATGCTTGTGGCTTGATGTATTGGCTCAATATTTTGGCATTATAACATTATTGTCATGAGTTTTATGTAAAAACCTACATTATAACTCTATAATATCCAAGCTCTCTAAATGAAGAGGCAAATGCTTATATATAAAGGCTTAAGAACTAACCCCAACTCAAGGTGAGTTATAGTTTAGTTAAACATGGAATGGGTTCAAACCTAGCCTAAGTGAGTTAATTAGCACTAGAAGAGTTAAAAGGTGTCAAGAATTAATGATTTTAAATGAATAGGCATGGGTGAGATATTTTGAGATATTTGGAAAGACTTGACAACTCACATAAGGTAATCATCAAATGCTAGGATATTTGCATTTTTGAATTTCATTTTTTATAATTTCATTAATTACATATGGATAATTCAACTAGGCATTTAATTTGGTTTAGCATTTTAATTAATTCTAATTAGGCTTTTTAGCTTTTTCAAAATTTGATTTTATGTGTGCACCTGGCCCATTTAATAGGTCTATAGGCCAAATTATATTTCATGACATCACAATATGATTAGAGATGAATTAGTTAGAGGTTCTTCTTGATTATATTAGGTAACCTAATTAGGGATGTCACCATATGATTATGATCTTTAACGAATGATGCACAAAAAAAATTGAGATGTTTAGAAATTCTTAGGCTTAATTTGTAATGGTTGGTAAGAATCAGTCTAAAGTCTTGTTGAAAACCATTGGTGGCTAGTTATAGGTGTCTACAGTTTGCCCTTATCTAAGAAGGTGTTATAAGATGTATGCATAGTAACATCTTATCAAAGAATGAAAAGTTTATTTAAACTTATGACTTCAATAGAAATGGATGAACTATAGGTCCCCTAAGAGGGAGCGTTTAGAAAAGGGTTTGACAATTGGTCTTTAAAAAGGAAGAAATGATTGGACCAAAATGATGAAATGGGGTGGAAAATACTAATTTGCCCATAAATAGTTATAATCAATAGAATATGGAGCTTCCCTATTTAGAGTAGAAAAATAGGATGATTTTCCCACAAATAGTTATAATCATCATCATAGGTTGGATAAAAAAAGGTGATGATTTTATCAAATGTAATTATAATCATTAAAAAATTCTTAGGGAAACAAGAGGATGATTTACCCAAAGATGGTTATAATAATCAAAAAGAAAAACAATGATTTTATCATAGGTGGTTATAATTATTGGTAAGATAAAAACATGCCCTAGTTAGGTGGAAGAAATAGAATGATTTTCTCATAGGTAGTTATAATCATCAACCTTCAAATGGATGGAAAAATAATGATTCGCCCATAGGTAGTTATAATCATTATTAATGTAAATGGAAAAATATACAATGATTTGACAAAATGTGGTTATAATAATTATACCCCAATGATTTAAAATATGATATAGAAGATGATCAAAATTTGGAACAAAGGAGAAGGATGAATCTGGGAAACCTATAAGGGATATTCTCATTTGAACTAGCATGGGATGAAAATTCTTTTCTTTTTTATTTACTCTATTTAGGATATGATTTGGATTAGATGAGGAATGTTGTTAATACCAAGAAGATATATTGATTTTGCACTACCATGTATACTCCCAAATATCATTTTTGTTATAGTATGTAATGGTAGGTATCATGATAGAACATCATGATAACTTGGCCAAAATATGCATAAGGACTAACACATGATCCAATAAATAATTAAAAATAATGCAGTAATGATAAAAACCATGATGATAATGTTGATGCATGAATATGGATGGATTTGATAATAATATGCAAGGAATCACCCAATGAATACACATAGACTAAATCAAGGCACAATAAGAAAGCAAGCAAATATAAAAATAAAGAAAACATGTAGAAATGAAAGAATATAATAAAAGAAAATGAAATTAAAAAACAATAGTTAATCACAATATTAGTAAAAATAATCATGACATAAACAAGACATCAAACACTATCCATAGATGAGAGTAGACAATGAAATAAAAAACAAAGAATAGGAGAATAGACAAAAAGGAAGGGGGTGGCTGAGCTAGCTCTAAATGCACTAGGCAGGTGGATGCTCCCCACATAGTTCCATAGATGTTATATCCTATAAAAACTTTAGGACAAATGTAGTTCTCACAGGATATGGGATAAAAGAAAATGTTGATAAGAATAAAACCTGATGGATGTTATAGAATAATATGGGAATGGGATTGCAAAATGGTAAGAACATATGATCTAAGGCCAAATAAGATGGGTAAACTAAATGATAAATGGTTTTTTGTGACTTAATGAGAGTTCACATAATCCTTAAGGTAAATAAGTGTTCAATGTTTTTGATTTTCTAAAGAATTTTTCTAGATGTTGGTTGAATATTTTGTCGATCGGTGTACTGATAAACAAAATAGGTCTAATCAGCCAAAGTAAGAAGATTGGTCATCCAAATGTGTAGATTTACCACATCAAAAGGGGACTAATCTCTCCTCTCATCAAGGGGAGGTTCCCTATAGATATGCTATAATATATATAAATAGAAAATAATACTCAAGGGTAGGATAAACCATCCATCTGTCTTTCTTCAGAGATGATGCATGCAAATCAAAGGAAAAAACTCAAGGGAAATGACAGAAAGCACTCCTCTTATTTCATAAGTACTATTTATCAAACCACATGAATACTCCTGGTAGTAAATGCAAAATGTAACCAAGGATGTAGTAACCAGTAAACTGAGATGTAGTACAAAGTCTCCACCTGAATTGCCCAAGAGTGAGATACAAAGGACAATGAGAGCACAAAGTTGTCCTAAGGTCCTTTACATAGAAATAAAAAGAAAACACACTAAAGGCAATTATGGGGGCACAAAGTCTCTCCATAATTGACTTCAAGACACCTTCCTGACAAATTTCACTAATTCTGCTTATTGAATTAAAGGAATAGAAAATATATTAAGGAAAAAGACATAAGAACAGTTTCCCCAACAACAAAGATATCATAGCACAAAGTCTAAAAATTCACTTGCTTTCTTATTCCAATAACAAAATATGATCAACAATCTGAGCTCAAAGTCTTAGTAATGCCTTCCAATTTCGGCAGAGTTTTGTTTCTGATTGTCAGAGAGAGATATATTTATAATAAAAGAGAGTCCCTTATATAGCCTCTTCAAGAAGGACTCAAGAATAGTAACACATCATGTTGCATTGAAATTTGTTAAGAAGACAATTTGGAATTTAGGGGAATCTACCCATTTGTTTTTCTTAATGCAGAGAAACAAGTCATGCTATTAAAAGTTTGCCTCTTTTAATATCCACCTAGTGGTCTACTTCTAGAAACATATCTGATGTGTAAATGTTTTTCGTCCTTCCTCATCATTCCTTATTTTTTGGTTAATTGAATTGGGTCTTGGATTTAATTTGATGTTCTATTCCTTAATCACTTCCTACTGATCTTGGCCTCAAAGCCTTTGAATGCATTCGGGTCCCTAGATTTAAAACTACAAGGATCAATGGATTTTTTATTATCGCAACTTTGATGTCCATGGGCACGTCACTTTCCTTGGCAATTCCTTAAACTTTATCATTTGAGATTTCCTAGAGGGGACCTTCCCTTAAGGCTTTGAGAAATGATCCACTTTGGGTCGAGAAGAGCCCTCGCAAGGGTATCTACCCTTTCAGTGGTCTTCAGATGGCCTTCGGGCTTCTTTATTATGGCAGGTCACTAAGTCCTTTTTTTACATCATCTTAAAGGGAAGGTGACCCCTCAACTTTGGGGGAGTGTCCTTTAATTTGGTAGATGAGAGTCCCCCACAAGGGCACCTGCCCTTCTAGGTCCTTCAGTGGCCTTTCAGCATCTTTTAAAGCTTTCCCATGGGCTTTTTTTGTGGACACTTTCTTGCAAGATTTTTCCATGAACATTTTCCCACAGAAAAAAAAGTTCGTAAAAAATTTCCCACAAACAAAAAGTCCACAGAATTGTTTCGATCACTTTGCCTTTTATCTTTGGAAATTCTTTCTGGCTTTCCTCCCATAACTTCTTTCTCAAATTCCTTCAGACTTTTTTTCTGAAAGAATTATTTCTTGCCTTAGTCTTTTTCCTGAAGGAAATCCCTTTGTCTTTCGACTACCTTAGACAAAATTTTGAAAGAACTTACCTTTGTGGCTTCTTAAAAAATGACCCTTCTGAAGGGTGCTTTTGTTGACCAAGTGTCCTCCTTAAGGGCACTTGTCCTTCAGGAGGCTCTTTTGAACTTTTGCATTGAACCGCTCCTTTGAATCAACTGTTGAACCAATCTTTGAACTAAGCTTTGAACCAAGCTGATGAACCAAGCCAATGAACCAAGCTGATGAACCATTTGATGAACTGACCGAGTGAAGCGAAGCATTGAACCGACTAAATTGAACCAAGGCTTTGAATCAAAGTGGTTTAATGGTTCATTAGTTCAATCAGTTCATTCTCTTTGATTTGGCTAAGTCTTTTTGATCCTCATTGAACCAAATCTATTGAACTTGTTGAACCTTGAACCTGTTGAACCTTTAAACCAAAGTGGTTCAATGGTTCATGGGTTCAATGGTTCAAGCCTCAAAAACTCATTCTTTTGATTGAACCTAATGTTGAATCTTTGAGCCTTTGAATCTATTAAACTTGTTGAACCTATTAAACCAAAATGGTTTAAGGTTCAACAGTTTAATCCTTGCTTAAAATCTTGCCGATGAACTCTTTTGGTTGAACCTGGTCATTAAACCAACTTTAAGATCACCTAAGTGTTGAAAGCTTGCTTCTTTCCTAAATAGTCTATAGAAATCAACCTGTGAAGCCCATTGAACTTGGCCTGTAGAGTTCATATATTTTCTTTTCGTATAGAGTCTGTATATTTCTCTTCCTGCAAAGTCTATAGATATTAGCCTACAAAGTCTGTAGATTCAAGCCTACAGAGTCTGTAGATTCAAGCCTGTAGAGTTCGTAGATTTTTGAGAAGCTTGAAAATGAGGAATTTGAATGCCTAAGACAAATTTTGAAAAGGGAAGAGACAATTTTGGTCTGTAGGACCAAAATAGTTCAAATGTTGTCCCAAAAATGAGTGATATTTTTGGGGGACAATAGCTGGCTCTAGTTGGGGAACTTCTATCAATTATAAATTTTTTTGAAGGGAGTAGAATCTAGATCTCCAATGTATTCACATGTACCATTGGGCTATGGATTCATGTTACCCAAAAATAGAAGGCATCAAAAATAGAAACAAACAAAACAAAATAAAATTAAAAACTATACAAATATACATATGTACAGATGCAATGATCTGATACTTCAAGAGTTGAAGTGTTTCAAATGTTGCCCATTGTGAGGTAGAGAAAAGAGTGTGCCATCTTGATATTTTAGTAGAAAGATATTTTCACCATTGTGTTGATGAATTATAAATGGTCCTCTCCAAAGGGAGTCAAACTTTCCATGCATCCCTTTTGGTCCTCTCCTTTTGTCCCATAGCAAGACTTGATCCCCAATCTGAAAATCATGATTTGTGGCCTTCTAGTCAAAGAGTTTCTTTACCAAACTTTGATGAGCAGCAATTCAGTCCACCACCATGGTTATCTATTCATCCATCTCAGTCAGACACATGATTCTCTTATCAAGAGAGCTTTCATATGTCTGATCTTCAATTGCCTTTGCCAATTTCAAGGTTGACAATTCTAAGGTGATTGGTATCTCAACATTGATGCCATAAAGAAGTTGAAAATGAGACATACCAATTTCCCTCTTTGGTGTGATTCTATCTGCCCATAGAGCATCAACCAATGATTTATGCCATGTCTTTTGATTGTCATCTACTAGCTTTTTGATGATAGTTACCAGGTTCTTATTGCTAGATTCAGCTTGTCCATTCCCTTGTGAAAAATAATCAAAAGAGTGAGAGAGTGTAATTCCATAATGGAAATAGAATTGTGTAATCTCTTAGGAGGTGAAACAAGCTACATTGTTAGTAAAAATTTTGGTTGGAACTCCAAACCTAGAAATGATATTCTCCTTGAAGAAATTGCATACAACTTTTGAAGTAGCATGCTTAGTTGGGATTGCTTCTACCCACTTGTTGAAATAGTCAGTTCCTGTAATGACATAATCATGTCTAGCACTTGAAGATGGGTTTATAGTCCCAATAAAATCAATCTCCCAATTCTAGAAAGGTTCTTCTATGATCATTGGCTTGAGAGGTAGGGCAACTAACTTGGGTCTTCCAACAAATTGCTGACAAAGTTCACATTTCCTCAGCCACTTATGTGCATCTTGGAAAAGAGTTGCCAGTAATACCTAGATCACAAAGTCTTTTGAGTAGTCACAGGAGCAAAAAAGTGTCCTCCATAGGCTAGATTATGGAAATATTTCAAAATTTGACTTTGTGACTCTTTTTCCACATAGCAAAGGAATGCTCCATCTATGCTTCTCTTGTACAAGCCATTGTCCCAAAGGGAAAAATTGGTATCTTTCAACTTGATAGTCCTCCTTTCTTTATAGGACAAATGAGCAGGACATTCACCATAAGTAAAGAAATGAGCAATACCTAAATACCACTCATTGGTAGTGGAGACAAAAAGGACTGTTGGTGTATCTTCAACTTTAGCTTCTTCATGCTATGTATCTTATGGCTTATTGCCAATAATTAATTGGCATAGGCCTTTTCCCCTGACCAGCTTTGTTGGCTTGATGTATAGATCAAACTCTTGGATATTTGAAATCTAATTGTATCTTTTTGTGCCAAACTCTTGCTGAGTTAATATGGACTTAACTGTGGTGTCAGGAACTAAGGCAGTAGTGTGTGAATTCAGAATATAGAATTGGAAATGTTTGACTACTTTCACTAATGCATAAGCATGCTTCTCTACATTTGAATACTTCATCTCATGAGTTTTGAGAGGAAAAATCATGAAAAAAATAGGAGATTCCATACCTTCCTTGTCTTGTTGAACAAGAATTGCTAAAAGCGTGTGTTCAGAAGCATAGCTATATATGATAAAATATTTGTTGTAATCTAGACAAACTAAGGTAGGCACATGGGCAGTGGTAGTCTTGATATCCTAAAATCCTGACTTGCCTTCTTTAGTCCAGCTGAAGGTGGTGTTCCCTTTCATCATGTTTACAATGTGTCTAGTCTTCTCAGCAAATTCAGGGATGAACCTCCCTAAGAAATTCACCTTTCTAAAGAAAGAGTAAACAACATTCTTACTTGTAGGAAAATTAAGCTCTTGAATAGACTTGACTCTATCTGAGTCAATCTTTATGCCTTCTTTAGACACAATATGTCCAAGGAGTTTCCCCTCTATTACTCAAAAACATACTTCTTGGGGTTTAAGGAAATACCATTCTAGCGGTAGTGCTTTAGCACTTATTGTAAGTGGCGTACATGATCAGATCAATGCTTTGGAAAGACAGTCAAGTCATCAAGGTATACCACTATGAATTTACCTATCTCATCTTTGAAATCTAGGTCCATTGCTCTTTGAAAGGTAACACCATCATTTATCAAGCCAAAAGGCATTCTTCTATATGAAAATGTACCCCAAGCTGTGGTGAATGTAGTCTTGTGTTGGTCTGCTTCACTAACTTCAACTTGATTATATCCTAAGAAGCCATCCAGCATTGATAACATCTCTGAACCTGTCACTATTTGAAACACTTGATCCATAATTGGTAAAGGGTAATTATCTTTTAAAGATGATCGATTCAAATTTTGAAATCTACATAAATGTGAATTTTTCCACTCTTCTTCCTTACAAGAACTATGTTTTCAATCCATGTGGAATGATGAATTGAGAAGATGATTCTAGCATTTAACATTTTTTGTATCTCAGACAGAATAGTACCTAATATTTTTAGATAGTACTACCTAGATTTTTGATTATAAGGCATTGAGTCAGCCTTGAGAGGAATGTCATGGCAGATTTCATCAAGTCTGAGAGACTTCAAGTCTTCATAAGAATATGCTAATACATCCCTATATTGATGGAGTAAAGTGGTGAACTTGACCCTTTCTTCAGGGGTGCAACACTTACCAATGTTAACCATCTTGGGATTTTCTTTAATAGTTAGATTTACTTGATCGAATCCATGAGAGAAACTTGAATCTATTTATTTTTATTTGATGAATCTATCATGCTTGGCAAACAACTTCTCAAGAGAAACTAGGCCTTTGGAAATTTTATTTCCTTTCAGCTGTAAGAATTCTTCATTTATATTTGAACTAGATTCAGAGACTGATTCATACTTCTGAGATTCACTTCCTTCAAAACACAGTTGTTTAAAATTGTCTTTCCATTCTAGGAAGGCAATGATTTGATGATCATCATTGAATACTTGCCAATGATCAACATTGTCAGGAACACTTGGTCTATAGACCAGCTCAATAGTATACCTATCTTCTTTGAAATCTGAGTGAGGAACTAAAAGAGTTCCTGAAACAACAAGTGCATCAGCTCTGTCATTAGATTCCCTAGGTATGGTAGAAATGTTGAAAGCATTAAAGCTTTCAATTTGGTCTCAAACTAGGTTGTGGTAGTGGCATAATGTTTCATTCTTGGTTTGGTATAAGTTCCTCACTTGACAAACCACTAATTCAACATCCCATTTAGCATGAATAAACTTGATACCTTTGTCATGAGCAGCCTTCAATCCAAGCAATAGAGATTCATATTCAGCTGTATTATTAGTGTTGCTAAATTTTAATTTGTAAGATGAAGGAAACATATCTCCTTGAGGAGCTATCAACACAATCCCGGCTCCCAAACCAGTAGAGAAATAGCTACCATCAAATTCCAGAGTCCATACCTCATCAGATACTAATTTTTCTTTAGACTTTCCTTCATTAGAGAGGGAGGGTCCTTCTTAATTTGTATTGCAACCTACTAGTTCTTCGGATTTTCTAGTTAAACTAATTTTTGAGTTGGTATTTTCAAGAATTTTATCAGATCTTTCATGCACTTCATCTGTAGTTAAAAAGTAGTTACCCATACCTAAGAATTCAAAAAGAATTTGAGCTTCAAGGGCTGATGTTTGGGTGACCACATATTTTGCCTCCTTTTCAAGGAGCAACCTCTTTATTACACCTTGTACAGGGATCCTTGCCTCATACAGGTCCATGCTTAGTTCTCCTCCCACATCCTTGCAAAAATTTCATCCAAGTAAAATGCCATAAGATGTTGGGACGTCAGCCACCAAGACAGTCATCTTCATTCTCTTGTCTAGAAAGGCTGCAAATGCGAATTAGGCATATTTGATTTGCCCCAGCAATGGTACTTACTTGTTTTCCATGGAGAAACATCTCCCAAATGTCTTGGTCAGTGTGAGACCCAGAGACTCAGCTACTTTAGTAGGCATGACATTGTTAGATGTGCCTGAGTCTATAATACAGTTACTCAACTTGTGACCATTTATTAATAGGGAAACATAGAAAGGTTGTACTTTTCTAGGAGTAGATGGAGGAGTAATGACAAGATTATTTGGAATGGGCATGTTCTTTGGTGAATAAGGAGTTACCTTTTTAGCTTTTTGTCTTGTATGGATGGTTTGGTTCTTGACACATTAAACCAACTTATCCAATTGATCAAGATTGGACTATAAATATTTAAATTTAGACATTGTATTTTTGTCTTTTTGACATGATCAATTATGTCAAATGGCTAAATTGAGCTAGGTACAGAGGAAGGTATTTCAATATTTTGAGTTTTAGGAGGGATGGGAGGAGGGCTAGTTTGCAAAATTGAAGTAGAAGGTGAAGGTGAAATTGATGTATTTACCTTTTGAGTGATCTCCAGATCCTTTGACTAAAAAAGTAGAGTGGTTCCACACTTAAAAATCATAACTATTGGTTGAGGTTGCTCTTTTGTCTTCCCTTTATTAGCTTGTTAGACTGATTGGTTTTTAGACCTAGTAAACACTACATATGATCCATCAAAAGCTTCTCCTTTGCTTTCGAGTTCATCTTGGTAGTTTAAGAAACTAATGTGGGAGTTGCCAGCTGATTTTTATTGATTTTCTATAAGGAGATCAGTTTCATTTTCTTGATTCAATTCAGGCTGGAAAGAGAACTCTAATTTTGCTTCAAGATATCCCATTGCTAAATTGGTTGGAGGAGCTTCTAGGGCAAGTTTCCCTTATGGGGGAGGAAGATGATTTTGTTTCCCTTGATTCTTAGTAAAATTACCCTGATATGACGGATTTGGGAATGTCTTTTTTGGCATATCTCTATATGAAGGAGCAGAAGACATTTCTTGTGCTATTTGCTTTTTGAGAGCAAGTAACTCATTTGCCAACTTTTGCACCATTGGATTTTTGGTGCTTGTAGATGAATATTTAGAAGATGATGAAGGTCTATTTCTATTTAGATCTCTTCTTATCTTCCCTGCTAAGATGAGATCATCTTCTACCTTAGTGGCCAAATGTTGAGCTACAGCAAGATCTATTTGACTAACACGTCTCAAAAGAAAACTTACTTTAGGTAACTGAGAATTAATGAAGAAGCATTTGAGATTCTTAGCTGTAGGTTAAGCAATTATAGGAATTTTGTTTCTCAATTTGTCAAAATTGGCTATGAAGTCTCTCATTGGTTCATGAGGCTCTTTCTTCATCTGTGTAAGTTGAGCTAGAAGTGTATATGCATCTTCTACAAGTTTGAATCTAGCTTCAAACTTAGCTTTGAGGGTATTCCAATTAGTTACTGACTGAGCCTATAGATGATAAAACCAATCTGTAGTAACACCTTGTAATGTTTCTACAAATAGCCTGACTGCTACATCTTTAAATTCTACTCCAATTACTCTACAAGCTATGCTGAAGGTTGTAATGTGTTCATCAGGATGAACTTTCCCATCACCATAGAATTTAGGGAAATTCTTCCTTAAAATACATGGAAGCTCATGTATAGGTGGAGTAAGATTAAGAGGACCAAAATAATTACCCCAGGGGTCTTGAACTGCTATTATAGGATTATGAAAAGGAGGAATAACAAATCTCAGAGGAGTAATTATTGGCAAAGCTTTATCAATAGTAGAAGTGGATACTTCATCTGGCAATGGAGATCTAAATTTAGTAGGAGGAAAGCTCTTAGTTTGTTAGAGATGAGATGGTGAAGGAAATATATCAAAATTACTTTGCTATACCAACTCGAATATAGGTTCAAAAATACCTTTAGCCCTTTGGCTTTGTGTATACCTTGAATTTGCCAGATTGTGAAACAAAAATGGAAAAGAATTGACCTTGCTTCAGTTTGAAGCTTGAGGATTTAAACTATGCTTTATTTTACCAGTTAGTGTGGAGGTGAATGGTAAGTCTATAAATGGATAATGGGTTATATCCCCATCAGAGTCACCAAAAAATGTTGGTTGAATATTTTTTTGATTGATGTACTGATAAATAAAATAGGTTTGATCAGCCAAAGTAGGAAGATTGGTCATCCAAATGTGTAGGTTTACCACATCAAAAGGGGACTAATCTCTCCTCTCATCAAGGGGAGGTTCCCTATAGATATGCTATAATATATATAAACATAAAATAATACTCAAGGGTAGGATAAACCATCCATCTCTCTTTCTTTAAAGATGATGCATGCAAATCAAAGGAAAAAACTGAAGGTAAATGATAGAAAGCACTCCTCTTCTTTCAGAAGTACTATTCAACAAATCATAAGAATATTCTTGGTATTAAATGCAAAATGTAACCAAGGATGTAGTAACCAACAAATTGAGATGTAGCACAAAGTCTCCAACTAAATTTTCCAAGAGTGAGATACGAAGGACAATGAGGGCACAAAGTCATCCCAAGGTCCTTTACATAGAAATAAAAAGAAAACAAACTAAAGGCAATTATGGGGGCACAAAGTCTCTCCACAGTTGACTTCAGGATACCTTCTTGACAACTTTCACTAATTTTGCTTGTTGAATTAAAGGAATAGAAAATATATTAAAGAAAAAGACATAAGGACAATTTCCCCAACAATAAATATATCATAGCACAAACTCTAAAAAGTCACTTGATTTCTTATTCCAATAACAAAATATGATCAACAATCTAAGCTCAAAGTCTCAATAATGCCTTCCAATTTTGGTAGAGTTTCATTTTTGATTGTCAGAGAGATATATATTTACAATAAAAGAGAGTCCCTTATATAGCCTCTTCAAGAAGGACTCAGGAATAGTAACACATCATGTTGCATTGAAATTTGTTAAGAAGATAGGCTAGAATTTAGGGGCATCTACCCATTTGTTTTTCTTAATGCAGAGAAACAAGTCACAGTATTGAAAGTTTGCCTGTTTCAATATCCACTTGGTGGTCTACTTCTAGAAACATATCTGATGTGCAAATGTTTCTAGTCCTTCCTCATCATTTCTCCTTTTTCAATTAATTGAATCAAGTCCTGGATTCAACTTGATGTTCTATTCCTTAATCACTTCCTATTGATCTTGGCCTCAAATCCTTTAAATGCATTTAGGTTCGTAGATTTAAAACTACAAGGATCAATGGCTTTTTTATTGTCACAACTTTGACGTTTGCGGGCACATCACTTTCCTCGGCAATTCCTTCAACTTTATCATTTGAGCTTTCCCAGAGGGGACCTGCCCTTTGGTCCTTGAGAAATTATCTACTTTGGTTTGTGAAGAGACCCCAACAAGGGTATTTTCCATTTAAGTGGTCTTCGGATGGCCTTTCGGCTTCTTTATTCTGGTGGGTCACTAAGTCCTTTGTTTTGCATCCTCCCGAAGGGAAGGTGACCCTTTGACTTTGGGGGAGTGTCCTTTAAGTTGGTAGCTGAGAGTCCCCCACAAGGGTACATGCCCTTCAAGGTCCTTCAGTGAGTTTTCAGCATCCTTCAGAGCTTTCATGTGGGCTTTTTCCATGGACACTTTCCCACAAGCTTTTTCCACAGACATTTTCCCACAGACAAAATGTCCACATACAATTTCTTGTAGACAAAAAGTCCACAGAATTATTCCAATCACTTTGCCTTTTGTCTTTGGAAATTCCTTCAGAATTTCCTCCTGCAGCTTCTTTTTTGAATTCCTTCAGACTTTTTGTCTAAAGGAATTCCTTCAGACAAAAGTTTGAAATAATTGTTTCTTGCCTTAGTCTTTTTCCCAAAGGAAATCCCTTTGTCTTTCAACTACTTTAGACAAAATTTTGAAAGAAATTACCTTTGTGGCTTCTTTGAAAATTACCCTTTTGAAGGGTGCTTTTGTCAACCAAGTGCCCTCCACAAGGGAACTTGTCCTTTGAGAGGCTCTTTTGAAATTTTGCATTGAATCGATCCTTTGAACCAAGCTTTGAACTAAGCTTTGAACTAAGATTTGAACCAAGATGATGAACCGTTTGATGAACCGACTGAGTGAACTGAAGCATTAAACTGACTAAATTGAACCAAGCCTTTGAACCAAAGTGGTTCAATGGTTCATCGGTTCAATTGGTTCATTCTCTTTGATTTGGCTAAGTCCTTTTGATCCTCGTTGAACCAAATGTGTTGAACCTGTTGAACCTTGAACCCATTGAACCTTTGAACCAATGTTGTTCAATGGTTCAATGGTTTAATGGTTTAAGCCTCAAAAACTCATTCTTTTGATTGAACCTGATGTTAAACCTTTGAACCTGTTAAACCAAAATGGTTCAAGATTCAACAGTTAAATCCTTGCTTAAAAGCTTGCCGATGAACTCTTTTGGTTGAACCTGGTAATTGAACCAATTTTGAGATCACCTAAGTGTTAAAATCTTGCTTCTTTCCTATAGAGTGCATAGAAATCAACCTGTGAATCCCATTGAACTTGGCTTATAGAGTCCATATATTTTCTTTTCCTATAGAGTCTGTAGATTTCTCTTCTTATAGAGTCTATAGATTTTAACCTGTAGAGTTCATAGATTCAAGCCTGCAGAGTCTGTAGATTCAAGCCTATAGAGTCCATAGATTTTTGAGAATCTTGAAAAATGAGGAATTTGAATGCCCAGGACAAATTTAGAAAAGGGAAGAGACAATTTTGGTCTATAAGACCAAAATAGTTTAAATGTTGTCCCAAAAATGAATGATATTTTTGGGGGACAACAATAGATACTTTTGGAATATTTTGGAGTGTCTCAATTCAATCAAAAATGAAAAGACACTAAATGGTTCAAACTCACAAAATGGTGAGAGTGTTTAAACTTATAAATGATCACAAAATGGCTAGAGTGTGAGAAAGGGTGAATGAGCTAACCTAAATGTAAATCAAGCACTGCCTACATAGTCCTAGGATGGGACATCAATTCATTACAATTTCACCTTTTAGTGGAGGAATCTAACTAGTATAGTAGCCAATTCAAACAAAATAAGTAAAGTTGGAAAAATGGCATATTGTGGCAAAGACATGGTAGGTTGGTACTTCAAATCATGATAAAAAAGTGTTGCTCCTAATTTTCCCATAGGTGGTTATAATTATAAAATAATGACATAGGTCAATGATACTAATTTACCCATAAGAAGTTATAATTAATAGCAATATGATGGGACACTAATTTACCCAAAGGCCATTATAATCAAGGTCATGTGGTAGAGAATGGAATAATAAATGAAAGATAAAACTACCAAACCACTATCATACTACTCCAAAAAAAATGGCCTCTATCTAGAATACTTGAAATAACTACTAAAATTAATTTGAATCTTCATGATCAAAGTAATCATGGAACCAATGGAATGGAACCAAGGTCAAATGGCTAGTTAGGTAGGGTGAAAACAACTTGATCGATAGAAAAGGTATGATATAATATAATGCTGGAATGATATAGTGATAGAATGATATGGTACAAAGAATAAATTCAATATTATGGTACAACTAAAATGGGCCTCATAGACAACACACTAGGTATCTCAATCAAAGTACTGCTTGAGGTGTATAATGTTCATCAGCTCATCAAGTTTATCCCCATCTCATGTATCAATCTTGTATGTTCAAGTGCCATAGTTTTTAATAATGATGAAAGGAACTACCCAATTTGGTTTGAACTTGCCTTTATGTTTCACCTTGGCTTAAGGTATTTATTTGGTTTTATTTAAGAACAATATCACCAAGGTCAAACTATCTATGTTTCATGCACCAATTGTAGTGGCCATAGAGTCAGTTTTGCTATGCTTGTAGGTTATTAACTGTGGCCAGGGATTTTTCATCAAGTAACTCTAGCTCTCATAGGAAAGCAACTCGATAGTCTTCATAATCTAGGACATGCTTCAAAGATATGAATAAATAAGGTAACTTGACCTCAATGGGAAGAATGGCCTCAGTGTCATAAACAAGTAAATATGGAGTGGATCTTATTAGAGTATGGTGATTGGTATGGTATGCCTAGAGGGTGAAAAATATTTGATGGTGCCAATCACAATGAACATCATTCATAATCTTTTTAATGATGTTAACAATGTTTTTGTTAGATGCTTCTACCTAGCCATTACCTTATGGGTAATATGTCATGGAAAACTTTTGTTTAATATTGTACTCAACACAGCAGTTTAACATCTTTCTTCTTAAATGACCCTCTATTATCAAATATAATGTTAGATGGGATAACATAATGGTAAATGAGATGATTAGAGATGAATTTGAATTTTTTTTTCCAATCACGTAAGTGAGGGGTATACCTTCAACCTACTTAGTGAAATATTATGTGACAATAAGGATATGTTTATGGCCATGAGATGAGGTGGGGTTTATCTTCCTAATGAGATCGATGCCCCATTTAGCAAATGGCCATGGTGTCAAAATTGGTTTAAAATTCTTGTCTAGGGCATGAATCATATTGACATGTTATTCACATTTATCACACCTTTTGACATGTGTAGTTGCATCTACATGCATTGCTAGCCAATAGTGCCTAGTATACAAGAGATTTTTGGATAGGATAGCCCCACTGGTGTAGGTGCCACATACTCTTTCATGAACTTCCCATAACACTAAATAATGAAGTAGATTTCTATCAAAATTATGATTAGATTCTACCAAAGTTAAATAATGAAGCAAATTTATATCAAAATTATGATGTTATAGGGTTGGTTTGAGTAAGCTATAATTTGAGACATGGAGGATAAAGGACTTTGATTATTTTTGGGATATGTCTAGTGGAATAATTTGGTCATGAATATAGGCATAAAGGTTTGAATACCAAATAAAGCTAAGATCAATAATATCATAGATCATTACAATAGTTGAAGGTTCATGATTTGGCACTAACACATTTTTAATGAGGAAATAATAATCTTTGACTATGTTTTTATGTAAAATCAAGGATCTAATGGTCTCATGTCATCTATTATTCTAATATTTTCCCTTTTTATATGTTCAAATTAGACATTGGTAATCTACTTCTTGAGAGTGTCGACCATGGATTTGTATGGCACTAGCTTATCATCCTTAGACTAAAAATGGTCTATAACTTAATTTATGATTAACTAAGAATCATCATAAACATTTAGATGTTGTACGTTCCATTGTACCACATATTAAAACCCTGTAATGAGTAATTCATATTCAGGCATGTTATTGGTACAAGAAAATATAATACTGAATGACTTAGGGATTAGATCCCCTTATGGAGTAATACATAAAAGGCCTCCTCTTAATCGATGTGTAGAGAATGATCCATCAAAATATAGCTTCTAGTTTTACTTCCCAAGAGGTGCTTCAATGATGTTCATAATTTATTTGCTTAGGAATTTGAATATTAGTGGTTTGTATCTACAAGGGGTGCTTCATCAAGCTGATCTATAAGAACTTTCCCCTTGATGGCTTTCTAGTTGACACACTCTATCTCAAATTCAATTAGAAGCATGATCCATTTGACCATGTGAACTTGTAAATATATTTTAGATAGTAGATACATGAGTGGATCTACTTATAAAATAGCTGTGGTCTTGTTTAACACATAACATCATGGTTTTTCAGCTATGAAGACCATATCTATATGAGATTTTTCAATGGGTATATAATTATGATGATACACAACCAACATATGAATTATATAGTTCATGGAATGATAATTTCCATTATCATCATGTTGAGCTAGAATTTACCGCAAGGATTTATCAGTAGCTGATAGATAAATTAGGAATGGCTTTCCTAGTATTAGTGGTAATAAAATAGGTAGATGCATGAGATAATCCTTTAATTACTAAAAAACTTTCTAGCATTCATCATCCCAATAAAATTTCACACCTTTATTTAATATATGTTTAAATGGGTGGCACTTATTGGCTAATTGAGATATGGATAATCTAATGGATTGTATCATAACTTGCAAACTATGGAAATGCTTCAAATTGGTTAGTGGTTATATCTTTCTTATAGATCATACTTTGGTTGGATTGAATTCAATTCCCTTATGAGACATGATGAAGCCAATATTTTTTTAGAATTAACTCCAATAACACATTTCTTTGGGTTAATATGGACTTTGTATTTATGCAATCTCTCAAATATCCTCTTTAGTGCTACTAGATGATTGGCCCTCATCTTTGATTTACCTAGTATGTCATCGATGTAGTATTCAATAATATCATGCATAATATCATGAAATATGATGTTCATGGCTATTTAGGAAGTGGCCCCAATGTTTTTGAGACTAAATGGCATAACATGATAATAAAATGTTCACCATAGAGTGGTGAATGTTGTTTTATATTGGTCTTCTAGTGTAATTCAAATCAGGTTGTAGCCTAAGAATCCATCCATTAGTGATAACATTTCATAACCTATTATGGAGTCAACTATCATGTTAATGTTTGGTAAAGGAAAGTCATCCTTGGGAAGGATTTGTTTATGTCTCTAAAATTAGTGCAAATTCTAATTCTTTCTAGCTTCTTTCTAATCAGTAAAACATTTGAGATCCACTTTGAGTAGTCAATCGATCGAATACATATTTGCTTCCAAGAGCTTTTCCAACTTTCTTTACTAATATAGAAATACAAGGGTGAATCTTGTGCAATTTTTATTTTATAGTTTTGGCATCAAGATGTACCACAACGTGGTGAATAACCAAGGTAGGGTCCAAACCTAACATATTAGATTAAGCCAAAGAAAATATATCAATAAATTCCCTCAAAAGGGCTTTAAAGACTTCATGTTCCTCTTTAGTGAGGTATGCACCTAATTTGATCCATTTCAGGTCATTTAAAGCCCCTATGTTAACCTCTATCATGTCCTTTTTAAGAAGGGTTGAACCATTTTATAGAATGGTTGGAAAAGATTAAAACTAGCCTATAACATAGAATCCTTTGTTAGGACTATTTATTCAATTTCTCCTAGGGATGATGAATTAGAATCCCTAATGGTAGGGATGGCCAGGTGACAAATACTATTAGAAAATCTTGGATGATTTGGTCAAAAGCCTACTATTCTTTAAGTTTAAACTTGAAACCATAGACAAGTTCATAATCGAGGGTCTCTAGAGCTATGTTTGAGAAAGGTTAAACACCCTCATCTAGTGGCTCCTAAAATAGGTTTTCACAACTAGACTGACCTTTTTATTTACTATTTCCTTGGTCAAAAATCATCTCAAAGAGTTTTTCACTTTAGGAACTCAATGTTTTATTTAATTGTTTTTAGCTAAGGGTGTTCAACCATTCTCTAAAATAGACTTTAGGATCCAACTTGATTGAGAACACTTATTTGTGGTCTCCTAATGGAACATTTTCCCTTAAACCTAAAAAATCATAGAAGGCCTCATCATTTTGAAACTCATAAAATAGAAATATTGATTATTTTTGGTCCCAATGTATTAGTTGAGGATAATATAATGGAAGTAGATTATGGAGAATAACTAGTCAAAGGGTATAAATGGGATTAGTGTCAAACAAATTGGTATTGGCTAGGTCATCAAAAGGGCTACGATAAAACTCTGATTCAATTTTGGAATTGTCATCACTAATATTTGGAAATGAAACTCAAATAAGATATGTGGGGTCACCCTTAGGTGGTTTAAATCCAAGACCATATGTTCCTTTATATCGAGTGGTAGAAATTAGCTCAACTAAACCTTACTAATTTAATCCAAGGCTTTCTCCTTCATAATCATGCCTCTTTATTATTTTAATTAAAATGGGATATTTTGTATTGACATAATAGTTGGCCAATTTATCATTATACAACCATGATTCATCACCTTCAATTGGGTCCTGTTCTTGGCCAAAGGCTAATATGAAATTGAGAGGTGTTAAATTATGTAATTTGGCTTTGCCCTTTCATTGCCATTCCATGAAAGGTGGTTTGGCCTTAGGTCTTCCAAAGGACTTGGGGTTATGTGGAAGCTTATCAATGTGGAATGTATCATGGGTCAAATATTCTCTTGGAATATTAGCCAAGATGGTATAATGATTAGATATTTCAGGAGGTGGCATGTGGGAAAGTAAATCAAGGATATTGAGGTCAACACAGTTGGCCTTTGGTGAATCAAAAAGTATTTATTTCCCTTTATCTTTATTGGAAACTAAATTCAATACTAGATTTGGTAATCAACCTCTAAATGATTATAATGTTTTTATGGTTGTAAATCTCCATGGATGGTAACCTCCATACCTGAATGGGGTAACTTGATATATTGGTGCAATGTTGAAGGGATTTCATGAATATCATGTATCCAAGGTCTACCCAAAAGCATATTATAGGATAAATAAAGGTCTAATATATGGCACAATATATTGTTCGTTAATGGCCTAATGATAACTAGCAAGTTGATGGTGCCCTATGATTCCCATTCTTCATTTTCATAAGCCTTGATTTTTATTATTTTTAGTTATAAGTCAGTTGTTGTGTACTTGAGAATATTGATGAGCTTTAGAGACATAATATTTAGTCTTGATCCATTATCTATGAGGAAAAATTTCACTTTGTGTTTTAGTATGATAACTTGAATATAAAATGGATTGTTATGTAGCGAGAGGATCCTTCCTGAATAAGTTAGCAAGTAATTGAAAATACATGAAATAAACTATGAAAATTAGTAATATATTAACTCAAATAAGTATAATTTAATTACAATAGATGAATTAAAAAATCACTAGCCTCTTCAAGGGGGAATTTTCATTTGAGCAATCTCAATATGATAAATTCATGTATGACTTCATTGTCCTCAACACTTACTTATATACTAAGTCTAATCTAAGCAACTACTACTTCCCATGAATGTGCGATAAAACAAATGTTCATGGGATGACTTACAAAGTGTATGAATCCATATAAATTATTATAATAAAAAAGTAAATAGAAGGGGTAGCATAGGTTCCTAACACCCCCTCCCTCTTAGAAAATGCTTTGTCTTCAAAGCTTCAGATGTGGGAATTGGTGCTGAATTTGAAATAGTGGTTCCCATGTGGAATTTTGTAGTTGTATTTCATTCCATTAAATTAAAACCTTTGTGATAGAGTAGGAGTGAATTTGGTGGGTGTGGCTATCTAGGATTACCTCTAGCTCAAGAAGGATAGATCTTTGATTATTAATCTCTAGTAAAATATTCCATACTTTGATGTTTGTGTCAAGAACATTTTTCAAACAAGAGACATGAAATACTAGGTGAACTTAGGAAGAAAGTGGGAGATACAACTTATAAGTAACTGAACCAATATTTTAAAGAACCTTATAAGTCCCATAGAACTTGGGATCTAGATTATGACACCCTTTAAGTTTGGGGAAGGATTGATTATATGGCTATAGGCAAAGAAAAACCATATCACCTACTTGAAAAGTGTACTCAGAATGGTGCAATCAGCTTGTTGTTTCATTTAATTTTGTACCATATGAAGATTATCTTGTAGGGTGATAAGGATCTGATCTTGGGTTTGGATAATCATGTCAATTTCTTAAACTAATTAACTACTGGAGGTGTACATAAGGAACATTGGTGGTGATTAACCATAGATTGCTTCATATGGAATCATTTTAGATGAAGTATGGTAGGAGGTATGGTACCACCATTCAGTGAGGGGGAGCCACTTTTCCCACTAATATTTTTATTCTAAGGTGAAGTAATGAAGGAAAGTTTTGAAGCATTTGTTGAAAATTTCAATATGGCCATTCATTTCTAGATGATACCTAAAACTCATCTTCAGTTGGGTGTTGATGCGTTGAAATAGTTATGTCAAAAAATGGCTAATGAAGGTTGCATCATGATTTGAGATAATGGATGAAGGAATGATATGAAGACATAAAATTTCATCCAATAAAATTTGTATAAATATGGAGGTAGTATAGGGATGGTTGAGGATGTAAAAATGAATATATTTGGAGAGGTAATCAACCACAACCAAGATTAATTTTTTCCCTTTAGATTTAGGGATCCCCTCAATGAAATCCATAGAAATATCTATCCAAATCTTGGTAGGGATGGGCAAGGGTTCGAGAAACCCAGAGATGAGTATGGTTTCACCCTTGTTGTGTTGGAAGGTATCACATTCATCTACCATCTATTTAAATACATTTTTCATTCCCTTATAAAATAAGTTGCATCATGCCTACTCATAAGTTTTGAGAAACCTTGAGTTCCCTGTAGATAGAGAAACATGGAGTTCAAAGAATACAACCTAATAAATATCTATGCTCTAAATAAGCACCATACCAAGAATAATGTGGTACACTAGAGGAGTTAGTGGTTAATTATTGAATGATTTTAGAAAATGAGTAGTCATTAACATATCCCTACTATACAATGTCTAATTGATTTGGAATAGGCATGGAGATAGGTAAAATGGAAGCTTGGTCCACAAATGTATGAGACAGAGCATCAGCCATAGTATTATCCTTACCCTTGTCATAAGTGATATCATAGTCATAACCTATGATTTTGCTGACCCATTTATATTATGATGGGGTGGAGACCCATTGTTCTAGGAATTATTTTAGACTGTAGTAATTAGTTTTGATGCAAAAATGACTCCCTAATAGGTATGGCCACCACTTCTGTATTACATGAAAAATTACAATCATTTCCTTCTCATAAGTAGAGAGTAATAAATTATTTCTAGAAAGAGTTTCATTAGTGAATAGAATGGGTCATCCTTCTTGGAGGATAACAAAACCAAGTTTTTTACCACAAGTATCACTCTCGATAGTGAAGGTCTTGGCAAAATCTAGCATAGCTAGAATAAGTGTAGTATACATAACTTCTTTCAGTTCCTCAAATGCACACTTAGCAAGTTGTGTCCATTTAAAAGCATCATTTTTCAACATAGCTATCATTAAACAAGTGATAGTATCCAGTCATCCCTAAAAAATGACAGAGGCTCTTGAGTGTCTGAAGATGAGGCCAATTTGTGATGGAAGCATTTTTTTCAAGATCCACCCAAACCCCTTGGTAAGAAAAAATATGCCTAAGATACTCCATTTCATACTAGACAAAATCACATTTGGATTGTTTTTCACAAAGATGGTCATAGAGAAGTTACAGCGTGAGTTCCAAATGTTGGAGATGCTCAGACCATGTTTTACTATAGATGAGGATGTCATTGAACAAGACCATAATGAAATTCTATAGGTAGGGCTATAATATTTTATTAATCAATGCCTAAAATGTTGAAGGAGCATTATTGAGGCCAAAGGGAATGACCATAAACTCATAGTGGTCATAATGCATGTGAAAATCTATCTTAGGGATATCATCTTTATGAAGC
Organism: Torreya grandis; assembly: GCA_037957365.1. Classification (NCBI taxonomy): domain Eukaryota; kingdom Viridiplantae; phylum Streptophyta; class Pinopsida; order Cupressales; family Taxaceae; genus Torreya; species Torreya grandis. The sequence goes on along the minus strand of JARHVA010005381.1, from coordinate 120,367 downwards.
CAGATATGGTGATATCTAGAGTAGAGATCTAACTTAGAAAAAAAATGAGTGCCATGAAGCTCATCAATAATAGATATTAGGAACTTATCCTTGATTATGATGTGATTATGTGTGTGGAAGTCAATTCATAGGTGACATGACCCATAATTTTTTCAAACAAGGAGAACTAGATAATAATATGGGTTGGTACTAGAGCAAATAATGCCTTGCTTCAATAAGTCTTGAATGATCATGTCAATCTCAGTCTTTTGCTGAAATAGGTAATGATAGGGCCTAATGTTGGAAGGAATGCTTCTAGGAAGGAGTTGAATATGGTGGTCCTCTAACCATGAAAGTGGTAATCCCATTGGTTTGGAAAATACACATGCATACCTATGTATAATGGTTTGTATATTAGGAGTAGAGACCATTGATGGTTACATTTGAATGGAATGGAGTTGGGCAATGATGTCATGTGAAATATTCTAAATAATATTTTTTCCATGTGATGTGAACTAATGATGATAAAAGACCATGGTTGTAAGCCTTTCAACATCCAAAGTTCAATAAAATCCCATAAGATGGGTCCAAGTGTGCATAACCATTAGGATCCCAAAACAACATCACATCAACCTAAGGGTAAGGCAAACATGTTAGAGTGTAAGTTATAATCTCTAATAGAGATGCACATTGTGACACTTCCTTTTGTAAGGTAATGTGCCCCCATTTGTAATCATGAATTCAAATTTGGACTAGACTATTTGGCAATCTGAGGGTTAATGAAGTTATGATTATTACCAAAATCAATGAGTATTTTGAGAGGTAACTTCTTGAAGTAACTCCTAACTCACATGGTTTTTGGGGTGGTGACTCCTACTAAGGCATGAAGTGAGATCTCTAGTTGGTATTCTTGAGAAGTAGGTTCTACAATAATCTGAGCTTCTTTTGGATCATCTATTATATCTTAAACATCTTCCTAATCTTTAGTTTTCTATAGAGAGTCCAATTCCAAAAGGTAGATATTTTTCTTGACACATTGATATCCCCAAGTGAATTTTTCACTATAATTATAACATAGTCCTTTTTCTCTATGGGCTCACATCTTTATTTAGTCAAATGCTTGATAGGAGTGGTTTTAGGGGATGAAATTATTTGAAATTATTATGGAGTTATATTTATGAATGAAGCAACATTTGATTTGAATCATTATTGAGTTATGATCTTGTCCTCTACCAACTTAGCCAGCCATAGGCTTCCATCATTATGTTGGGCTAGAACATTTTGACCTTAGATAAAATTATATCCTTCAATCCATTGACAAAATAACTCTTGATGAATTAATTGTATAATCCCTTTGTGTGATTGGTCAATTTTTCAAATTTTGTTTGATATTCTCACGGTTCTTATTTGGTGAAGTTTAGTGAGTGCTCCTATGAAATAATAAAAAGGACTAGGGAAAAACCATTGAAAAATGAGGGTGAAAAAATTGGTCCATCTTGGCTCATTATGAGCTTTGGTATACCAAAAATACCATTAAAGGGCTTCAAGTTCTAAGTAAAAGGATGCAAGTGGAACCTTGTTGGCATCAAAAGTATTATGTAGACTAAAATATTATTCTACCTGATATATCCATCTAGTTAGATATGCACCATGGAATCAAGGAAAATAAAGCTTTGGCCCAAAAAAAATTATAAAATAATAAAATCCAGTGTCAAAAGAGGACTCTGGATGTCATCTATTATTCAAGGTGGTATGTTGAAGACTAAGGTTGAGAATTTTTTCATCAAGTTCTTTGATATGTGTCTTGAGGACAAAAATTTCATCCTCCTTGTTTTTGGCTCTTGTTTGGGTTACTACCATGAACCAAATAAGAGTTTATTTTTCACAATGGGTAGGAAAAATAGAGTTAAGACATATCTAATAAGGGAAGTTTATGATTTGGGTAAAAATCAGAAGGGGTAGAGGTACTTTTACTAATTGTTTTACATAGTGGGAGTATGATTAACAAAGGCAAGGGTAATTTTAGGAGTGAAAATGGAAAAAATACAAAATTTATCAAAGAGGGATAAATGAGAAAAAAATGGAGATGAACACTATGGAAATTTTTTTGGGTAAATAGAAAAAAATAAAAGTTATGGGAAAACCCCAAAAAGGGGAAAATTGAGATTTATAGGAATTAGGAGTGGAATCAGGATATGGGACCTCAAAGAAGAAAACATGGAAAATGGAATTTTAGGTTTCATAATAAATTTTGAGGATTAATGTGGTTGTAGATGGAGAGATATGGAATTCTATTTTCTATTTTATTTCTAGCTTCAAGTCCTCTAAAAGTTGTTTGATACTCTATAAATTTTTTCTAAAACTGATAGGATGAATATTTTTTAGTTTTTGCTTTCTATCAAATGTTTGACTGCAAGTCCTCTAACATTCTTAAAATATTCTACTACTGGTTGATTTTTTTAGTCTACTAGAAATATTTTGAAACTAATAGAAATGAGCCCCATGTTTCAATGGTTTCTTAAGGGTTTTAAAATATCTCTTTGGCCACCAATTCTATCTGAGTGAGAACCACTCTCTAGAAACTTTTTGGCCATGGGTTTACCTCTAAATGAAAACTCTTAGTTTTCCTCACAGAGGGGAACAAGTCAATTAGGAGGGGTTTATTGCATGTTTCACTAGCAGGTCCTCTTAATAGGTTAGCTACTTTGGGGTTCCTATGGTACTTCTCATAATGAGTTTTATGTCTTTACCCAAGCACTTGCCATAGTTATGTAGACAAGTTTTTACCATAGTCCAAAATAGATTATTATGATATAGAAAAATACTTAAATTAATTATGTAATGGAATAGAAAAACACTTTTCAAGAAATAAATTGGTCCTAGAAAGTTCTCTGATATCAGATGAGAGGATTGTTCCTAAATAAGTTAGCAGATAATTGCAAATACATGAAATAAACTATGAAAATTAGCAATATATTAACTCAAATAAGCAGAACTAAATTACAATGGTGGCATGATATAATTGTTGGCCTTTTTGATGGGGAAACCTCCTTTGATAAAAATCAGTACAATAAATTTTTGGATGCCTTAATTGGCCTCAACACTTACTTATATACTAAGTCTAATCTAAGAAACTACTACTTCCCATGAATCTAGGAGAAAAGAATATGCTCACTAGATGACTTACAAAGCATATGCATCCATAGAAATTATTATAATAGTAGACTAAAGAGAAGGGGTAGCATGGTTTCCTAACATGAAAAGGGCCAAGGGATGATAGATCACTTTGGTCAAAGATTAATTTTTGGCTTAGAGCCAGGTATCTAACCAAAGATTGAAATGTTTCAGGAAATGTGTCATCAGGAACTTGGGATAGGCTAAAGAACTCACTCAAGATGTTATTTTAGATTGTAGATTATGTAACAAAACTAAAATGGATATTTTTATGGGTGTATTTTGTAATTATTCCATAATATTAAGTGTATTTTCTTATATAGCGGTAAATGGCTTATTACTAACCAAAATAGTTGGTTGGATGCTTAAAGTGGCAGATGGTTATGGGTCTGGTATGGTAATCTTCAACCACTAATTTATGATTGTATAATCAAAATTAGATAGAAGCTCATTGTTAAAAATAAATTATAGTAGAGGGGGATTAGATAGGATAATTCTTGATTATCAGTGCACTTATGCATGATTATGGGCTAATAACGAGTTATTGATATACGGTCTAAAAGTGAGAATCATTACTTGTTAGTATGCTTGTAAGTAGTCCCAGGTCAAGGAAGGATAAATGGAATGGATTGGTTAATTAGTATTGATTATTAATGGTCTTTTTTGATTGGTATTTGGTTTTGGATTGATGAATATGGTGTTAATGTAATCTCCTATAATATGGCCTACAACCTTGTTATAGTCATGTGCAACTGTGTAGTAGGTATATTATTTGTCGGCATCATTTTTGCCTTGGTTCTATCCATTCATTTAATGTTGTTGGTTTAACTACTATTTTTTTTGTTTCTTCCTTGGATATTGAAACTATTTTTGTTATATTGGCCTTTGTTTTTATTGTTATTGGTTGTTATGTTTTGATAAGGGATTTTGAGAGATATCAAGGTTCTAATTAGATGTGGAAGTTCCACAATCCAATGTTATCTCCTATCTTCCAACATATTTTCAATCAAATGTTTGATTTACACATAATGGCATAAATTATGGCCATTAAACCTATGATACTTGTAGAATTTATTTTGCTTGTACCAATTTGGATAGTCAATGCCCTCAAGATAGTGTTTTAGAATAGGCCAATTAATTAGATTAATGGTGGTGAGCTTATAAAACATGAATTAAATGGGTTATCCAAGGTCACTAAAGACATGTCAAATAAGCATAATTCTTCTTGAAGGAGGTTTTTGTAAAGGCATAGGTTGTTTCGTTTGTTGTGTTGGTATAGGTTATTGTACTTGATGCATTTGTCATATGGGTTATTGGTTAGAAGTAATTTATATATGTGGTGTAGGATGATTAGATGGTGTTTTCACCATTAAGATGTCATGACTTGATTACTCCATTTCCAATAACATTCTTGGTGAAATTGAAATGCTTGGGTTTATCATAATTATTATCTTGAGTTTGGTGTGATGCTTGCATTTGAACTTGGTTTTGATTTTGGCCATTGTTCTAATTTTGATTCAGGCTTTGATTAGACAAGGTAAGTTTAATGATCCCTTTATTAATAACTTCTATTTTGATCAACAAACCTTTATCAATTATTTATTTAGAAGTATGCACACATTATAACTCTAGATGGTAAGATATCTCACTATGTAGATATTTGGTAAACACAATGTCTAGTTGCTTATCTAGTAGACTATGGGTGAATCAGATCACAAGGGATCTCCATCACTATAGATATATTAAAAATATTTCACTAGCCTTATATTTGGATTGTGTCAAATCTACCAATGAAATATCATGTTTGAGATTATAAGAGAAGTGTTGCACAAACTTGTCTGAAATATCATTGAAATTAAAAATTGAATTCCTAAGAAAGTTCAAAAACCACTCCAATGATTTTTCTTCTAGGCTTCTTATAAATAACAGTAAAATGTATATGGTACTATAGGCCACTAGTTGGAAGGTAAAAAATAATTATATTAAATGGGCCTTGGGGTCACCTTTCACTTTGTATTTTTTAAACTTTGGTAGTTCGTACCCTAGACGAAATGGTATTTAAAAATACTCCATTATGAAGGGGTAAGAATACATGTCATCTAAATTGAACATTTTGGTTTATTTCCCAGCTTGGATGATGGTAATTGCATCTTTCATTTGTTGCAGTTATTATGTAATTAAACTAGTGGGAAAATTGGATTGAGGTGGAGGTCGAGTAGTCACAAGTGGATTACATTGACCAGGGCATAATAGAGGCATTTTTTGGGGAACATTAATGGACCAAGAATATGCATACATGGATTAGGGTGTGATTATTAAAATTACACATATTTCTATGAAATATTCTAGTTGGGATTTGGTAAATGGGCCTAGTTTTAGGGAAATTATGGTTGTGATGGAGGGATATGGTTGTACTATGCCTTTTAAGGTTGTTTTGGGACTTAATACCAACTATTAAAACCTTGTTTATTGAGGGGAATTTTTAAACCAAGGCCTTCTCATTGAGCTTGTGACACATTTGGCATGTAATTAAATTGTTGCCTAATTGGTACTTGTGGAACATTGGAACCTCTTAGTTATACAAACCCTTATTGGGAAGTAAATACATATTAGATATTTGGCATTTATCACTAACCAATACTTGTATGTTATTGATTAGACATCATTTAGATTTGTATTAGTATGTTGGTCTATGATTGATGAGGTATGTTCTTCACTACCTGGTGAGTTGGAACATTTATTTCCCCTATTGAGGTGGCAAGATGTTTTGCCTCTACTGGATTTATAAATTATATTTTTCCTATTGTTGTGGAATTTTAGACATCACCTATTGTGGTGGAGTAAAATGCATCACATTCTATTGAGGCATGGCATTGGTCATTTCCTGAATACTTAATCCTTGTTGTTGTGTACTAGAAGAAGTAGTTGGTTGAGGATTAAAGGTAGTTTGTTAAGGTAAGGAGGTAAAATTTCCTACCCACTATGTTTGTGAAACACTCATGATGTTTAATAAAGGCACATTTTGTTGTTGACTAGTTGTTTGTGTGTTATTCACTATGTTTGGATCAATATAATATGTAGAATCAAAAGACACTTCTTCAATATTTTGGGTATTGAACATGCTTTCTATTGAAGTGATTTACAAAAATGAGTCTACACCTTTATTTTCTTGGCCTATCAACTCAATTAAGACTCATATTCAAGAAACTAGCTCAATAAGAGGAGCATTTGACATGGTCATATTATTGAAGTTACGTGTTAAGTTCTAATATGTTTAATATGTTGTTTACATCTATATGAAATTATCCTCCATTAGGCCCTTTAATATGATAGGCATATGAGGTTTTTGATATAACAATGGTACTATGGCATGAGGATTTCTAGAAGAGGCATGTTCATTGTTTTGATCATAAGACATGTTGTAAGGCCCTTTTACTAGACTTGACATGTTTTCATGAGGAAAGTCTACTGGAAACTTAGACCCTAATTTATGGATCTAATTAAAACTTCATCTTTGTTCATAATCAAGTGATGATCAAAAAAGTATGGGTCATAGGCCAATAACATTATAACATATTATGGTTGTTGTTAGACCTATTGTACAACCAAAAGTATGCTAGTTAAATATTGGTCTATTTGTTCTTGGTCCTACTTTGATTATGGAGGTAGTTGACCAAATAATGGGATAAAATATCTTGTCTTTATTCCCCCATTTGTGTTTTGTAGTGGATAAAGATCCATCTCACAAACAACATTATCTTAATAAGGGTCTTGAAAAAAGTATTCTTATGCGATAACATTTCCATACCCTAGATTGTACATAACACCACTACATGCATAGTGAGACATCATCAAATCAATGGTAAATGATAAAAACCAAAAGGGATTAGAGTTATACAAACTCTAAAAAATAATGTCTTAAAAAGATATAAGGCTTAAACTCAGTATGACTTGTTCAATGGGATGGATCCATATCTCCATAAATAATTTGTGTTAAAACTTGGTATAAAACAATCTAACGTCATATGTATAATTTCAAATTTATCACACATAAAATTTCAAATGGATGAATAAAAATTGGCATGCCAAAATCTAGGTACAAGGTGTTCCAAATAAGTCTAATCTAGAAAAAATAAAAGTTACTAGGTATTTTGGCCAAACATGCCATCAAAAGCTATGCTCAAATAAGGCATGTGTTAGTACTTTTAGCCAAAAACAATGTAAAAATCTAGAATTTAAAAAAAGGTGAGATTTTAATCTAACAAACTTGGAACAATTTGGCATAGACTAGGCATAAATAATTCAAACGTGAACTTGGTCAATTGTCATAAAGCATAAGTCAAAAATCATATGGAGAGATAGGTTGTTTCTAAAAAATAAAGGCACAAACAATACTTTTCAAAGTTGGGCAACAAATTAACTAAATTTTCACAACCCAAAAGATAAATATTGATGTCTAAACCCTAATTAACCAAGGCATAAATAGAAATCAATCAATGTTTGAATTTGAACTTGGCAAGGTTAATTAAAAATTTAGCTTAGGAAACTAGGCATCTTCAAACAAACAAGTTAGACAAAATTGAATGGTATAATGACATAAGACAAAGATTCAAAATATATACATGGTATTGGTTCTTTAAAATGGCATAAAGTACAAGGCAAAAAAGTTTTGAAATGAATCGAGTAACATAATGACATTATCACACTCTAAATATATAATAAATGGTTGGTTTCAAGACTCAAAGGCTCAAAAGCTTGATATGATTTGGGTAGTGTAACACTACCCATTTCAATCAAGTGACACACGCAACAAACAAGTTTGGCAAAAGTTTTAAGGTAAAGGTATGTAACAAAATGGATAGCATAATGAATCCTTAAAAAAGGAGTCATGTATAAATAAAACTCTGTATGACATGGCATAATAAATAAATGGTTTTAGAATTAAAATACCAATCAATAAAATGGTGAAATAACATAACATCTAAATGTAATGCCCTAGATCATATAACTAAGAAGGTTGCTCAAATGGGGTTGACTAAAACTATAGTTTTTGAATGTCTAGATTGGTCCCAAATGTGATTAATGTTATATATTCCTCACATTAATTGAGTTCATATTGGTTAACTTACTATGAAAGGGTTTATTCCTTTGTATAGTGATTCCATCCATGTACTGCTTACTAGAATCCTTTGGTTAACTAGACCAAACTCAAGTTTTCATTATGAAAGGAGAGGTTAGTTGCTCAACCCCCTATCTTTCATATTATTCATACCCTAATTTGTACACCCCATCATGGAGTAAGGTTAAAATAATGTTTATAGATGAAACCCTAGGTCAAATCTTCCCTAAAGAACTAGTGAAAAAGTTATGAACTTCCCTTCACAAGCCAAATTACATGAAATAAATCACTAAGTGAAAAGATTTTAGAATTTATTTTTATATCACCTAAATCATATGGGTTTTTGGAAGAGCCTAGACAAAATTCATTTCACTCCTTGGACTACGCATAAATTACAAGTGAAAAGGTGATTTTCGTCACCCAAGATCGCTGTAGGGGATAGGGGAGAGCATACATGCACTCTTCATTTTGCATAAATAATAAAATAAGAAATAAACACTTTCAACTAATTTTAAATCTAAGTGAATGTTTATTTTAGACACAAAATTAAATGTTCAATTAAGTTCCTTGGCCCCTTGGCTTAAATTTTTAAACAAAATGAAAGAATTTTCATAAAGCAACTTAACAAAAACCACCTAGGTTCATTTGCAAGCACTTGAAATCAAATGTTCAAGAATTAATAATCATTTTTAGGCACAAAAATGAAGTGTTAACAATTTTAAACTTGAAAATTTGTGTTTTGATCCTACCTTGGACTTGCAATGGTTATAACATTTCCTCCTACTTTGAAACACTTTCAATGAGTAAACAAGTTTTTAAAACATATCTCTCAGGCTTCCTATTTTTAAAACACATAGACTGATATCATTCACTTGTGACTAATGCTAGTTGATAATAACAAACAATGGTCAATAAGGATTGATATTGGTTTCCTGTGAACCCAAAGGCAAAAAAAAATAATTCAAAAATGTTAGTTTGTCAAAAATATGATAAAAACTTCTCAAAACCTATAACACATTGATTAGATAGAGAATATAAAGGTCAATGAAACTAAGAAATAACTAATAGAAATGCTAAAGAGATTCAAAATTTAAGTTTTGTAAACCATATTTTCCCCTATATCCTAACCAATGATGGCCACCCAAGACTAAACTCGATTAGGTAGAATTGATGAGGGTTAGGTAGAAGTGATGTTGGTTATGTCTAACCAATGCCAGTCTCTATGTAGATCCAAGTTAGCATAAAATAAAAAATATGGTAAAAACAAAATCTAAAACTCTAATTTTAATGATATTCAAGCATTCATTTGAATATTTATGAGTTACATATTGGTCTCCTTAGTACGTGGGATGCCTCTACATCCCATCAGGTATGTCATTTACGATCATAGGAACTAGATAATAGAGAGGAGGTTAGATCAAGTGTTAGTTTCACAAAAAAAATGAAATCAACACACTAACATGCTAACATATATAAGCCTAGATCATAGGGTGATCATAATGGACAAAACACAATTGAAAACACAACTAAAATGTAAATAATGACAATCTTTACCTTCTTTGAGAGCTCCAAGTGATTTCTTCATGGTTTTATTAGTTTGTGCTCAAGAAATATTTGGTAATGGAGTTTTCTTTTCTCTTCTCCTTGGTACCATGATTGTATTTCTTGATGTGGTTTATGCTTATAGTTTGATGGCATAGCTAAATATTTGGCATTATAACATTATTATCATGAGTTCTATGCAAAAACCTACATTATAACTCTGTAATATCCAAACTCTTTAAATGAAAGGGCAAATGCTTGTATTTAGAGGCTTAGGAACTAATCCCAACTCAAGGTGAATTAGAGTGTAGTTTAAACGTGAAATGTGTTTAAGCCTAACCTAAGTGAGTTAAATAACCCTAGTAGAGTTAAAATGTGTGAATAATTAATGATTTATAATGAATAGGCGTGGGTGAGATATTTTGTGATATTTTACAAGCTTTGATAACTCACAAAAAGTAAACATGAAATGCTAGGATATTTGCATTTTTGAATTTATTTTTTTATAATTTCATTAATTTCAAATGGATAATTCAACTAGGTATTTAATTTGGTTTAAAATTTTAATTAATTATGGTTAGGATTTTTATCATGTTGTAATATTTTATTTTATGTGTGCACTTGCCCCATTTAATAGGTCTATAGGCCAAATTGCATGTTATGATGCCATAGAGTGATTAGAGATGAATCCATGAGAGGTTTTTGTTGCTTATGGTAGGATACCCCAATTAGGTATGTCTCTACATGATTTTGAGATTTGAAAGATGAAGCATAAGTAAATTTGGGAAATTCAATGATTCTTTGGCTTAATTTGTAATGGTTGGTAAAAATCGGTCTCAAGTCCTGTCGAAGGTCATTAGTGGCCAATTTTAGGTGTCTAAAATTTCTAGTTAACCCTGCATGTGATTAAAAAAATTTACTCTTGATTGAAATTTAGACATAGAAGTAATCAAAATGAAGTGTCCAAATTTTTCCCCTATTCGAGAAGGCACTATGAGCCTCTAGGCATAGTAATATCTTCTCAAATAATGGAAAAATTGTTAAGAATAAATTTGATAATATTTGAATTATGATGTATTCACTCTTCTTTATTTATATTTAGAGTTTATGAGTGGATAATCTCAAATTGATTCCTAAAAGGGTGATTGTTATCCCTAAAAGTTCCCTCAAGGGGAAGGTTGGGGAATAAGTTAAAATAGTTGTGCCCTCAAAAAGGAGAGGAAGAATCAAGAATGGGAGAAATCTATGTGATTAGAATTAGAAAAAAGACTAAATATTGGACTAGGCCTTAGAGAGGGTAGTCTTAGTTTATAATAATAATGTGCCCAAGAAAGATGGATTTAATCATTGATCAGTCTAAATGGTTTACCCTAGTAAGGTAGATTTGATCATTGATCAGTCTAAATGGTTTTCCCTATTATGTCAAATTCGATCATTGATTCAATAAGCTACCCCAATAAGGTGAATTTTATTATTGATTGATTTAAATGGTTTACCCTAATATGGTGTATGTTATCATAGATTCAATAATATACCCTATTAGATCAAATTTGATCATTGATCGGTCTAAATCATTTTCCCCGGTATGGAAGATTTGATCATGGATTCAAGAAGCTACCCTAATAGGTAAAATTTGATCATTGATCGATATAAATGGTTTTACCTAGATGGGAATATTTTTTTGACACATGATACTTATTTAATTCATTAATTGGTTGAAGGATAGTAGACAGATACTTTTGTGGTGACATTACTGATTAGATCTCTAGCACCTAATATTTTATGTAACTATTATCACTTTAAATGGCACCCCTATTAAGGTTGTTAAATCCTTCTTATTTAGATGATATAATTCAATCACTTATAGGATATGGGTGGCCTAATTAATTAATTTAATATCTATACTGGGCTATCTACCTTTATGTTTTACCTAAAACTACTCACTAAACTATATAGATTTCAAAGAAAAGGGGTAACATAAGACTAAAACTAGAAAGAAAACATAGAGGTGATGAACTTCCTCTACTTTATTATGATTTCACTATGAAATTACAAGATTAAAAATTTATTTTCATAATTTCAAAACAATTCTCTCCACACAAGTGTTTCTATATACATGTTATAGATAATACAATAGCTAATGTGAACAATCAAGAGATCTTATAAAGAACACTAATGACACTTCTACACTTGAACTTAGTAAAACAATTTGATACACATCATATGACATGTAAATAAAAATAAATCACATAGAGTCATGAAATAAAAATACAAATTTTAAGAAGTAATATAACTTTCACCAACATCCATCAATAATTCAACTCAAAATCACTAGATGCAAGATGAAGAAAGTATAACTCAGCTTGAATTTATTTCAAAGGTAATAAAAAGTATTAAATTTAGTAGGGATTTACCATACACACTTTATGGATGCATACAATGCCTCTCCATGCTTTATTTATAGTCTAAAGAAGAAAAGAGAGGGAGATAAGATAATGAGAAAGTTCATCAACTATCCTTCATCATCAAAATAGTTACAAAATAGGAGTATTATACCACTAGGGATATAAAGGGTGATTTTTCTTCTTGATATCAACATTATAGGCCTTTTTTGATGTATTTTTCATGAAGATTGGTGTATAAGATCACCTTCATAGGTCTGATGCTTCTTAAAACTAATTCCCTTCCTTTAGAATTACAACTTTACTTCTTTGAGTGGCATTTCAATATCATGCTACATTGGTAAATTGGCAAGTGGGAGATTTGTGTGTATTTAATAAATTAGGAAGCACAAATAAGGTTGTTGATACCTATATAATAGTTAATAAAAGCTCCAAAAGGAGAGAAATTGAAGATTATCAAGATATAGGTAAGGCTCCAATCACTATTCCTTTTATGTCTCAAGGAAAAAAATAAACTAATGTAGGCCCTAAGGCCTAATAAACTCAAAAACTAGAATGTAGAGGGTGATTTCATTACCTCAAAATATACAAGATCACGGTAGTATGGTTTGTCCTAAAAGATAGCCATGGTTTGGTGGTTTTTGAATAAACATTGTGGACCAAATGAAGAAGTTAAATGTGAGTATTCATATGTTGGACACATTGTCTATACCTAGACAGAGGGATATGATTCAAGATGAGTTGTCTAAACTCAGCCTTCATAAAAATTAGTGAGAAGATAAAATTCAATCTTCACAAACACACCTACACCTAAATTGCATGATAAATAGTGGGGAAAGTAGCTCAGTGATGCCTAAGAAAATAGTTGATAAGTTAGACCTAAAGTATGAGGATAATACCAAGGGTGTATTTAAATTATAGGGTTCAACTACCAAAACCGTGGGTGTGATCAAAGTTTTGAGTCTTAATCTCCATGCTTGTCCCAAATTTTCTATTTCCCAAGATTTTTTATTATGGATTTTCCATCTTACTTTTCTTTATGATTGTTAAGAGACTTCACTACCAAGATTGGGGGTATTTGTCATCTGATTGGTCATATATGGATTTTAGAACAAGATATGGTACTAAGGTCACAATCAGATATGAACCTCTATTTAGGTTCCATCTTGAACCATACAAGCTAAATATTTAAAATGTGAATTGTACTATCATTGATGAAGGATATAATCCTAATGATCAAGAAATAGTTGTACCTCTTTAAGGCATATCAGGCCTTTTCCTTGATAAGTGGGGAAAATAAAATCATGAATATCATCCATATAAAGTATGAAAAATTTGGTCTAAGTGTTTAATAGTTGTTGTTCTAGGTGTTTACTATTTACATGAAGAAGGTAAAACTATATTAGTTTTTTCCAAGACAAATGAAAATAGTGATGTTCTATAGAAGTTAATATTTGATGGTTCAATGAGTAATAATGGAGCAAGGGTAGGTGTGATGTTAGTTTCTCCATATAAAGAAATGTATTATTATACAATTGGATTTCAATTTAGCTACACTTGAAATGTAACTAAAAATGAAGCACTTATTTATAGGCTTCAATGGGCAAGAAAGAAGGGAGTGAAACAATTACAAGCTTATAGAGATAATGAGTTAGTGGTCCATCAAGTGAAATGTAAATATGCTACTAAGAATGCATTATTTAGGTCTTATAAACATAGTTTATAGGGACTTATTGAATACTTTGAAGCCTTCAACATATAATCAGTTCCAAGAGAAGATAATCGACATTCTAATAGGCTAACTTTAGTGGGAGCTCAATTTGATAATCTTGATTATGTGAAGAATTTAAAAACTTTCCCACATATCAAGGTGGTAGTTGTGAACATAGGATTGTAATAAGGGGAGATTAATATAGTGTTAGTGAATGAAATCAAAATACAAACAAAACACAGTAAAGATAATACCTTAATCCTATCTCAAGGGGGGAGCATGGTGAAGAATAAAAATGAACAAATCACCAATAAAATGCAAAAAACATAGCTTTCTTACCTTCATTGAAGCTCCAAGAGTCTTATTTGATTGGCTTACTTGGATTGTGCCTAAGAGGTCTTCATTAATGGAGTGTGGCTACCTTCATTTCCCCTTGGCACCATTTACTTTGCTTGTGATGGATTTAGCTCAATATTTTGGCATAATAACACTATACCAAGATGTGGCTTGAAGTTATTTTGGCATTGTAAATTTGGCTTGAAAGAGCTTAAAATTCAATGGTGAAGGCCTCCTATTTACAAATTTTGCAAATTGATCAAAATGAACTTGAACCATCCATCTCAAGATGAAGATGTGTGGCTCAAAATCCATTCAATTTTGGAGGCCAAATTCAATAAATGACATCATAAATATTTGGGATAGAGAGGCATTAAAGAGGAATGGAAGGCATTAATGAGGCATGGGAGGTCTTAATGATATATTTTATGCATTTATGTCCTAGGGATGTCTTACCAAGAAATTATGTCATTTGATGATGTCATTATTCAATATCAAAATATAAAAATAAATATTCAAGAATTTTGATGGAATTATTAATTAGGCTCTTGATTCAAATTAATTAGTTTTAAACATGATTTATTAATTTTTGTACAAATCTTTAGCAATTGGTGCACAAATTAATCAAATTGGTCAGAATGTCATATTATTGGCTCAAATTTTAACTATATTGGAATTGGAAGATGATGTTAGATGAGTTAGAATTATTATCCCATTTAGGATTTTGCTAAGACAAAATAAAAATGGGCACGTGTCTCAAGCAATAAATTTGGTAGAAAAGATCAATCCAAAGCACCTAGGTGCAAAAATATAATTTTAACTTTAAATGATCTCATCAAATTTAGTTGTCTCATAAATTGCATTTCCTCATTTAATGATACTCTGGCCAAAATCAGCACTTGTATATAACAATTTAAACTCATTTAATGTGTTTTAGTGTTTTAAGCCAAATTATGATGCTTTGATAGAAATTAGTCAAAAGCCTAATTGAAGGTCATTCATGGCCAATTTTAGATGTCTATAGTTTCCCCCTATTTGGGAAGGCATTTAAAGCTATAAGCATAATAATATCTTCTCAAAGAATGAAAAGGTCATGCATGCCTATAACTTCAATGACAATGGATTAACTATATCACGCCCCCTTGATGAAACAATTGGCTTGTACAAGTAGGTCAAAAAATAGTCCCCCAAAAGAAAAAAGAAAAGCAAGGGGACCAAACATATGAAGATGATTGGGTGAGAACTCAATGAGATTGAAAAATTAGTCAAAATCATGGAGAATTTAATTAGGATAATGCATAATGGTTTTCCCAAAGGTGGTTATAAGCATTGTACCCTGATAGTGGAAACATGGTATGATAAACACCTTTGGGCAAACCATTATACCCTGAAAAGATGGAGTTAGCCCAGTTAGAATAGATAAAGAAGATAAAAACATGCTCTTTTTTGGGTAAAAATAAATTAAATTTCATGGCAACAAAATGGTTTTCTCAAAGATGGTTATAATCATTAAGAAATGTAGGTGGGATGGTGTACAATGATTTTCCCATAGACAGTTATAATCATTGGACCTCAATTATGGAAAACATGATTGATTGGTTGATGATGGAAAATATGATGTGGGTAACTTTATACAGAGGATAAAGATGAATTGGAATAACCTAAAAGTAAGGAAATGCTCATCTAAACTAACAAAGGTTGAATTTTTTTTGTTATTTGTTAATTATTTTGTTTGGGATATGATTTGGATTGGATTGGGATGTCAGGGCTAAGGAGATGTTTATGCCTTCATTTTTAATTAGACTTCTTAAATTTGATTTTTATTATAGCATTGTATAGTATGCATCATGATAGAACACCATGAGGAGTAGGTTGAAAGATGCACAAGGACTGACTCCCAAAATACAACATTCAATGGGAAATAATGCACCAATGATAAAAAATGTGATGACAATGTAAACATATGAATATGGATGGATTAAGTATAAATGCATAAGGAATCACCCAATGAATGAACATAGACTAAATCAAGGCAATAGTGTTAAAAGAAAACAAACAAGAACATAAATAAATAAGAAAACAAACAAGCAAAGAAACAAGTAATAAGTAGTCATAGTATTAGTAGAAACAACATGATTAACATTACCCCTAAAAAATAGGTGACAACTTAATAAAAAAAACATGACTTAGGGGAATAGAAGAAAAGGAAGGACATGGTTGAGCTATCTCCATATTCACTAGGCAAGTGGATGTTAACTATATAGGTCTATGGAGATAATATCCAACAAAAGTTTTAGGCCAAATGTAATTCTCCTAAGAAATGGGAAGAAATTGATAACTGATGAAAAACAAACATGATTGATGAGATAGAATAATAGGAATGGACTCAAAAAATGGAGAGAGCATGGGATAAAAGGACAAATAGAATGGGGAAACTAAATGATAAGTGATTTTCTTGTAACTTAGTAAGGATTCTCATAATCCTTAAGGCAGTGAAGTGGTCAATGTTTGTGGTTTTTCTAAATGATTTTAAACTTGTTTTTGGAATTTTTGGAGTATCTCAACTTGACAAAGAATGATGAGACTCCAAATGGTCCAAGATCACAAAATGGTGAGAACATTGCTTAACATGCTCACAAAATTGTGAGATCATGGATTAGGTTGCTTACAAAATGGTGAGATCATGGATTAAGGTGATCACAAAATGGTGAGAACATGGCATAGGTTCACAACAATGGTGAGAGCATTTGGCTGAGGTTACTTGTAAAATGGAAAGAATGCATATAAAGAGGAAATAAGGTAAACTCAATAAGAATTTAGCATGGCCCACATAGTCTTGAAATGACCTCAATTTAAAGTAATTCCATCCACAAAAAGGTAGGGATAAACTTGACTAGATAACAATAAGTTCTCAAATCTGGTAAATGGCTAGTCAAATGAAAACAACAATGGCAAAGTGATGTGGCAATGCATGATAAATAAATTTTGCCCCTAGTTTAGCCATAGACAATCATAACTATGATACAATGGATCAAATCAATGATATTAATTTTCCCATAGGTAGTTATAATTAGCAGCAAGATTGGAGAGACACTAATTATCCCATAGGTGGTTATAATTAAGCTCATATAAACAAACTTAATATAAGATGAAAAATGAGAGATATCTTGCCAGATCAACTATCAAACTACTTTATAGACTATAATTGTAAACATGGATTTGATTGATTATTGAAACTTGATCAGAATCCCCTCACAAAAAGTGTAGGAAGAACCAATGTAACCAAGATCAAAATAGGATTGGATAGGATGACAAAAAAAAGTTTTGGTCTTGATAGTAATGGTATGGTAAGATGACATTGTGTAGGATAATGATGGGTTTTGATATATTAGATAAAATGGTATTAGGGTTGCACCCAAGTGGTAAGGTGAATGGCTAGGATATATGACAAGGGCAAAAAGTAAAATGTGACAATGACAAAAGGATATGGCATTTTGAAATGATATGGTATATGTTTATGGCCTAGGTATTTTTTTTATTTTTTTATGTGTTTGGCCTAGGTATGGTAGATGGCATATGATTTTTTTGTTCCTATTAAAGTGTAGATGCACATTATGATAATAAAATGATATAAATAGAATACTCAATAATGCAAATTCCTTGCCCATACCTCATCTAAATAGTTACTTTATTAAGAATTGGTTACAGATTTGGATGTCAATAATGTTATTGTGATCTTCATTTGTTATTGATTTAGTTTCCTTCAAGCATCAAGATAAGGTATCTTTATAGCCTCTATAAAGGAAAATGTGATCATGGATGGTAAATAAGGATAAATAATGGATGATAGGTTTGAATGGGAAATGGAATGATGGATGATAATGAAATGTGGAATGGTTGGAAAATAAATGAAGATCAAGACTTTTAGTCACATGTAATGTTGTTGATGTTAGATTTAACATAAATTTAGATGTGGTAGGGTTGAATACTTTTAAACATTCTCTCAATAGGACCACTAGATTTTTTTTGGTTTGATCTTGAGAGTAACTACCATCTAATTAGGTTGTAGATTAGAATCTATTTTTATTTTATCTTGAATAATGTCTTCATTAAGAAGTGAAGAACTTTTGTGCTCAACTATTAGTGCCTCAATGAGGTTTTCACCAATGAAGTTATCTTGATTATCCCATAACACCTCCTAGAAGGTTTCATTAATGAACATTGGCTTTTGACTTTGATTTTATTCTAGTGCTTCCAAAAAAAATTCACTAGAAGATGCTAAGTTTGAACTTTGATTATCCCCTAGAATCTCTAAAAAGGTTTCACTAGGAGAGTGTTCTTGTACTAAATGAATGCCATCTTGGCCTCCTTACTCTTCTTCAACTACTATGTCACCATGGATTTAGTTTAATAAAGTGTGATTCTATTGGTCCCACTCAACACTTGTGAGAGATGGAATGCCAATGAAATGGCTTCGTTAGTTGGTGGTGATGGCATGGGAAGAGGCCACAAAATCCTCATAGAAGATACTAAGATAACTTGTGTTGATGTTGAATTAATAATCCTCAAAAACTATTAAAGGATCACAAATGTATTCAAATTTATTTATGATGCATGCATAACCAATATTTTAATAGTCACAAACATATTTTGTATCTAAATTTGATTCTTACTCAATAGACTTTGAATTTGATGTCGAGATTGATGT
Organism: Torreya grandis; assembly: GCA_037957365.1. Classification (NCBI taxonomy): domain Eukaryota; kingdom Viridiplantae; phylum Streptophyta; class Pinopsida; order Cupressales; family Taxaceae; genus Torreya; species Torreya grandis. The sequence goes on along the minus strand of JARHVA010005381.1, from coordinate 101,396 downwards.
TGATTATGATTTTGATGCTAAATCCAATGTCAATTCAAGAATATAACCTAACTCTAATTATGATTCTTCATCTGATGGAGACCTTATTGCAATGATGTATTTTTGCACGTTTGGTATTTGATAAGTAACAACCTGTGATGGCATAAAGGGATTTATAAAGACTAGCTTGGCAAAGTGAGATCCCATAATGATGAGAAAAAGGTCAAGAGAACACTCCTTAGAGACTATCTTGTCAAAGGGAAGATCTTAGAAAATAGGTAGATGTTCAAGGTAATGATTTTCCCAAAGGTGGTTATAATCATTAAGAAGTGACTCAATAAAGACTAGCTTGTGAAAGTGAGACTCTTTGACAATAGGTATAAGATTTAAAGGTGATTAATCATACATAAACTTATCAAAAATGGTTGGTTCTCTTAGGATTGGTTTCTAATGAGTTAGAAAATACTGATTTTAATCATATCTTGGTCTTTCAATGATTGTCTTGGTTGAGGGATTGATTGGATTGGATGAGGTTTAGATTGGCCTAGTTGAGGTTGTATTTGAACTAGTTAGGATTTGGGTTGGATTAGCTGGGGTTTTATAAACTATGGAATGATAGGAACTAGATGAGGAATGGTCAATGGTTGGATAATAAAAGGGAATTATGGATCTTGGTTGCTTCTACAAGCTAAAGGATGAGGTCTTGGAGAAATGACATGGCATTATGGAGCTTGATTACTTGCATGAGCAAAAGGATGAGACCCTAGAAGGATAAAGCTAGGGAATCATGGAGCTTGATTTCTTACATATTCCAAAGGATGAGGTCCTAGAATGGTAATGGTATTCCTTGGATACTATGGATCTTGATAGCTCATATAGTATGAATGAGGGTCAATGATATCTAATGATTAGATAAGAAAAGGCATTATGGAGCTTGGTTGATTGTACAAGCCAAAATTTCTAAGTCTTCCTAATAAACCCAATCATCCCAATCTCAATTTGGATCATAATTTATTTCTCGACTATGTTCTATGTATTGATTATTATAAAGAGGGTGTGGATCTGTATCCCAAATAACATTATCCATAGTTTGGTTTTAAATAGAGTCCTCATCATAAACCTCTTCATACCAATCAAGGTCTTGAGTTGGATTGTAAGTAGTCATTTGGTTATAGATAATTTGTATGACCATTCTATCATAACTTATATTGTACATGACTCCACCATAAGTGTAGCTACACATATCCACATAAATGATGAACGATCCAAAAACAAAAGGCTTAAAGTTTTACAAACTCTAAGAAATTATGTCTAAAGGACAAATGGTTTAAAATTCATCTAATTTAATAGAAAGGGGTGGAGTTATATCTCCAAAATGGTTTGTGCTAGAACTTGGCATCAAATAGTCTAACATCAAATGTCATTAACATAAAAGGTCAAGTGATGAATAAAAACCAGTATGTCAAAGTCTAGGGCAAAGTGTTCCAAACAAGATATAAAATAAGAAAAAGAAAAAGAGTCTCTAGGTCCTTTGTCCAAATGAGGAGTCAAAAGATAGGCTCAAATAGGTTTTGTAGGACTTTTGTCCAAATTTTGTCAAAATCTAGGCTTGAAACAAAAGATTGATGTGAATTTGATTTAGTCTAACAAGTTTGAAAATAACTTTCACATAGACCCAACATACATAATGAAATATAAACATGATCAATTGGAATAAGCCATAAGGAAAAAGTCTCTTATAAAAAGGTTGTGTTCTTATAAATAAAGGCACAAACAATGATGAGGATGGGCATTGAAAAAATAAACAATAAATAGTCATCAAGTTTGGGTAATCGACTAACCTAAGTTATGCAACCCAAAAGAGAAAGATATATGTATTAGCCCCATGAATTGAGGCTTAAATATAAATCAATCAATGTTTGAATCTAAACTTAAGAAGGTTAATTGAAAACTCAATTTTGAAGACTAGGATTTGACCAAATAAGCTAGACAAGATTAGACAACATGATGGCACATAAACAAGGTTCAAATGGCATATGTGACATAGTTTTAAACAATGGTTTTCATATAAATCAAATGAAATTAAAAAAAAAATTGAGTATCATAATGGAATAATCATGTTCTAATGATGTAATCAATGTTATGTTTCAAAGACTCAAAGCCACAAACTTGATATTTGATTTGGGAATCATAATATTGCCCTTATTAGTTAATTGACACACACACACACACACAAACAAGTTTAGAAAAAATTTTACGGCATAAGTATGGTGTAAAATATCTAGTGTAATACCTCTTTAAACAAAAGAGTGGCATATAATCAAATTAGTTTTGATGTGGTTTATAAATAAACACATTAGTTTTAGTCTCAAAATACCAAGCAAAAAAATGATAAAATACAAGTAAATCATCCAAATTCCTATCAAGGGTGTGGCAATGTGGGGTTGACTAAAACTAATTGGTTTTTGATCATTATAGATGCATCAAATGCACAAGACTTTCATGTCAAATTGTAAGAGAAGTAACACGTCGATTGGGTCCATGGTACTTGGCTTGTTGTAAAAAGGTCTTTCCCTTTTTACAACCACTACATCCATCACTCAGTCAATGTAGTGTAATATCCAATGTGCTCAAACATCATGGGCTTAACCACAGTGATAAGATATGGTTTAATCATTCAAACTACCATCTTAGTGGGGTGATCCCAACTTACATACCCCCTATGGAAAGGGGTTGAAGATAATTATAGAAGGTGAATTCTTAGGTCAAGTCTTACCTAAAAAACATACAAGAGGTAATGAAGTCCCCGTCACAAGCCAAGATGAAATGAAAGTAAAAAACTAAGTAAAAGAGATTTAAATGCTATTTCTAGATCACCAAAGCCATGTGAGTCTTGGGGAGAGCATTTAAAACTTCTCTTTTATGTCTTTGGACTAAGGCACTTTGAAATGAATTTGGCACTTTTGATCTCAAAAGTTACCTATAGGGGATAGGGGGAGAGCATACATGCACAACTCCCTATTTTCTCAAACAAATCTAATCTAGGTAAACAATGATAACAACTTTGCAAAAACTTGAAGTGTGTTCATTTATAAAGCACTAAATGAAATGTGTGGTGATGTTTTTAAGATGTAAAAACTTGTAAAGATTAACTAAAAAATATTCAAGAAAACATCCAAGTGTTTATTTAAGTACCCAAAATAGATTTTCTTAATCCTTTTTAATCACTTAAAAAGAGTTTAAAAAGACTAGACTACACTTACTTAGATCCTTTTTCAAGTTGGACCTACAAGGAAAAAGTCTGAATTTCATTTGGCCTTGAAACAATATTACAAATTATATAAATAACTTTACAAAATGAAATCTCAGGTTTCACATAGCACACTCTTGCTAATCCATAGTGCAATCCTACTACTATGCAAAATCGTGATTCAAATAGGCAATATCACTACTCATGTTAGTTTAATAGAAATCACAATCCCACTACTTAGGCTCACAATCCCACTATTGGAGTTAAAAATATTTATATTTAGACTAACAATCCCATGAGTCAGGTTAACGACCCCACAAGTTAGGTTAACAATATTGCTATTTAGGTTAACAATCCCATGAGTTGTGTTAACAACCCATGGGTCAAGTTGACAATCTTGTAACTACGAGAGTTTTGGTATTATCACTTAACTACTAATAGTTTACAAAAATATTATGACTCAATTAGGAAATATAATGACTTAGGCAATCTTATAACTATCTCAATGGTAGGATTGTGGTCCATAGAGCAAACCTGTGACTCTGTAGGGACAAAATTGTGACTTCCAGAAAAATGGATTTTTACTCAAAATTTTACCTTTTTTACTTTCACACTCTTATATCATGGATGAAATTGTTAATAGTTTTCTTTTAGGTGTTCTTTAACCAAATTTGTGATGCTAGGTCCTAATAAGTGTGTCATTTTTGAACATATTATTACAATAAGGGGATATTATTATAGTTTTAGTGAATGAAAGTAAAATCCAAACAAAACACAATAAATCTAACACCTTAAGCCTATCTCAAGGGGGGAGCATGAAAATAATAAAAATGAACAAAGCACAACTAAAATGCAAGAAACTCACCTTTTTAACCTTCCTTGATGCTCCAAAATTTTCTTCAATTAGCTTGCTTGGATTGTGCCTAAGAGGTCTTCATCAATAAATTTTGGATAACTTCATCTCCTCTTAGCACCATTTGTTTGGCTTGTGATGGATTTGGATAAATATTTGGGCATAATAACACTATATCAAGATGTGTATTGAATCTATTTGGGCATGGTAACTTTGGCTTGAAAAGCTTAAAATTCAATGGGCAAGGCCTCATATTTATAGATTATGCAAATTGATCAGAATGAACTTGAACCATCCATCTCAAGATGAAGATTTATGGCTAAGAACTCATTAAATTTTGGAGGCCAAATCAAATAAATTTCCTCATAAATATTTTGGATATATAGGTATTAAAGAGGCATGGAAGGCATTAATGAGGCATGGGAGGGCTTGGTGAGATATTTTATTTATTTATGTCCTAGGGATGTCTTTTCAATAAATGATGTAATTTGATGATGCATTTATTCAATATTAATTTATAAAAATAAATATTCAAAAAAATCCATGGAATTATTAGTTAGGCTCTTGATTTAGATTAATTAGTCTTAAACATGATTTATAAATTTTGGTGCAAATCTTTGGCAATTGGTGCACAAATTAATCAAATTAGTCAAAATGTCATATTATTATCTCAAAATTTGACTAGATTGGAATTATAATATGATGTTAGATTCATTTGATTCATTTACCATTTAAAATTTTATCAACATAAAATAACAAAGGCACATGTCTTGTGCAAAAAATTTGGTAGAAAAGAGCAATCTAGAGCACCCAAGGGCAACAATGTCAATTTTGAATTGAAATGATTTGATCAAATTTATATATCTCATATATTTCATTACCTCATTTAATGGTACTCTAACCAAAATTGGCACTTTTATATAACATTTTAAACCCATTTAATGTGTTTTAGTGTTTTAGGCCAAATTATGATGTTTTGATAGAAATTGGTCAAAATCTTGGTTTAAGATCATTGGTGGCTAGTTTTAGGTGTCTACATTAGTGATACCATTAGTTCTAGATAATTACATCAATTAGAAGGTTTTTGAGAGTGATAAACAATTTACATGTTGTTGAGTATTGTAATTGATGTCAAAGGTGAATCTTGTGAAGGTTGATGTCAAAGGTGTCTAAGGTAAGTTAGAAGTATGTGATATGACAAGAATTCATTGAGATAGTGTTGTCACAAGAAATTTATTTCACTATATAAAGATAAATAGATAACTTTAAGGAAACTAATGTCTTATGTTTGTAGGAAGGTACAGGTCATTGATGTCAAAGTACATAAGAAGCCTAGTCATGAAATGAAGAGGTATGTGCATGAAAATGAATGAAAATAATAATTTAAGGGTGTATGGAACTATTTTATCATTTATTTGAGGTATTTAATCATTCATGAGAGTTTTAAAGTGAACCTATAGGGGTAGGACTTTCAAATTAAGTCTACACCTAGACCTCTTTTAGACCCTGCCTAACCTAATGAGGTATGAAGATCATATTTAAAGGAAATTATGCATATATGATCATGGAAATAGGTGATATAATTTTTTTTATTTATGTTCACAAAGTTTTAGGTCATGGTTTGAAGTAAATTACATGAATCAATGTTTTAGGCCTTCTTGAGTTCACAAAATGAGGTCTCAAGACCCAAGAAGCACTTTCAAACATTTTTTGGCATGTGTAACCTCTTCATGGGAGTATAATATATTAATGAGAGATGTTTAAGGCACCTAGATAATATCTCTATGAATTATTTTTTGATTCAAGGGGTAGTCCTTTATGAATAATCACTAACACCAAAAACTATGTTAAACCTCCCTAAAACCCTAATAAGGACTTGATATGAAAGATATTATTAAATATAGATTAGGATGAATTAAAATATCTAGATAAACTATTATATCATGTATTCATCTCCCCCAATTACTTCTAGGTGGTGGTGGTTAGTCAGATGAGAGAGAAAATACACAAATATAGGGTTATTTATCAAGAAGTTGTTGTATCTCTCAAAATTTGATTGGTCAATAAAATAAAATGGATGTTATAATAATATATAGACTAATTTTTCATGTTAATTATGATTTATGTATCATTTTTATCCTTCAAGTGTTATAATTTGGTCATCTATGTTAATCAGTAATAGATAGACCTAATAGTGTGAACAATGCAAAACCAAACAAAGATGGAAAGATAGATTTGAAGGTCTGTAAATGATAAATTGATGTAAAAAAATAAATTAAGAAGTTATTAATTAATTTTAATTCATATTAATTCTTTATATAATATTTTGGTGTTAGTATATATGGTGAGAAAGTTGCTCACAAAATGACCTATCTGGTTCAGATAAGACATTGTGATATAAGGTTAAGAAATTGGTCTGCAAGACCAATATTTTCCATTAAAACATATTAATTTTATATATGAGGATGTTATTTATATCTAATTTGATAATTTACATTCATTATTAATCATGACAGGTGTATACATAAGTTTTGGAGGTCTAACTCACCATGATTGGTTTTTGATGTAAATTAGTAGTTTCGAGTGAGTGAGTTACATAGATGTTATTAAGCCTTTATCTCTTGAGTGAAAGTGTTAAAATAATTTGGTTATGACACTTATGGAATGGATAACATATATAAATGTTTAATTTATCATATTTTAGTATCTTAAGGGTGTTTGATCTTTATTTTTTCAAGACAAACTTTTGAGGTAGACTAGCCTAATATGGCACTTTGTCCTAAAACAGCTTTCATGGTATGAATGAAAGAAAAAAGTATAATAAATAGTGTATTATTTTATTATAGGTCATTAGATAAGTGATTTAATGTTTTTTTATTTCCACCCGGGCCCAAGAATATCAATATTTTGCATTAAGAAGATAAACCTAATGCAATTAGGTCTCTATGAGGCCTAAAAGAGGAGTAAGCCCTAATTGAGTTTTATAAGACCAAAAGGGGATAAAATTTAATTTGAATCATCTTTATCATATGTTATAAGATCTATTATATTTCATACTTAAGATTTTTAATGTGTGTGGCTGACAAAGTGGTGTGTGATAATGAGAGTAGTATATATATAAGGGAGTTTAGGCCTAATTATGTTGCATACAATATAAGATAATAAAATCTCACATGTTTGAGAAGAAGGAGGTATTAAAATGAGACCATAAAATAAGATAAAAGTTGTGGTGATAAAAACTCATGAGGTGTCTAAGTTGGTTCTGAGTCACTTAGGAAGTTGGTGCTTTCTTGAAAGTAGGTGCTTGACTTTATTGGGGTTGGTGCTCTAAGTTGGGTTGTTGTTCAAAATTATTTGATGTTTTGTTTTATAAAACCATATTAAATTTTTAGAGATAATAGTGTTTTTTATTCCCCTTAAGGTTTTCCCACTCTTATATGTGTTTTCTTGTCTTATGCTCATGCGAATGGTTCTTTATGCATTACTATATCACTATATTATTTTCATGGTTCAAAGAATGTTAAAGTATAATTAAAAGAAAGTTTCTAAACAATGATTCACCCCCACTCTCATTGATTGTGAGTCAAAAAATTGGTATCAGATCATGTTACTTTTAAATAGGCCTAACAACTTAAAGGTGATCATATAATCACAAGCATGTCTAGTCATTAAGCACAAGGAGGTTTCTCAACCAATAAAGCTCATATCTTTAGTGGGACTAACTATGCATTTTGGAGCATCAAAATAAATATGTATCTAATGTCCTTTGGATATGACATATGGAAATTTATTGTTTATGTATTCACACTACCTTCTATTCCATCAAATAATGTATTAGGCATGAAGGCAAAAGAGAATAACTCTAAGGAAATGAATGTCATCTTGTGTGGTCTTTCATAGGTAGAATCTATAAAAGTCATGAATTATGATAAAACCAAAGGGATTTTTGAGAAGTTATAAACCATCTATGAAGGAGACACCAAAGTCAATTTGGAAAAGTTACAAACTCACTGAAGTAAGTTTAAAATTTTGATAATGAAGTAGGATGAAAACATTGCATCTTATCTATTAAGATTAGATGAAGTGGTAAATGTCAATATAGGTTTAGGATATAAGTTAGAATAATCAATTATAGAAAAAAAGGAATTAATATCCTTGACATCTAAGTTTGATTCAAAGGTGTTTGCTTTGGAGAAGATCAATATCTTAACATACTATAGATGGATGAGATTCATGACATCTTGACTACCTATGAAATGATAAAAAGTGATGGAAGAACTTACAAGAATGAAGTTGATTTCAAAGTTGAGAAAAATTCACAAGGTAAAAAGGGCAAGGATGATGTTGACATAGACATTGATAATGATAAGATAGAAGATATGTTTTTCAAAAAACTAAGGAAATTATTAGGTAAGTATAAGGTAAATTTACCATTCAAATGCTTTAATGGTGGTAAGATTGGTCACTTTTCATCCAAATATCCTAACAAGGATAAGTGACAATGATAGAGAGAATGATGAAAATCATGGTGATGATATGAAGGTATATAAGGATGAGAAGAGTAAAAATGTTTTAAATAATTATGAAGGTAAGAAAGGGTAATTCAAGAACAAGATAAGTTTCTATATCAAAGAAGATAGTAGCTCATCTAATGTAAGTGACACAAGTATATCTAATAGTGATGATGGCAATAATGATCATGACAACAATGAAACCTTATTCATGGCTATAGAAATAGAAAATGAGGGTTGTTCAAAATGGAAAATTCTTGTAAATTATGAATAATTAGATGAGGAAGAGGTTGAATTTAATCTTGAGGAAAAATTAGTGAGTGCTCTAGAGGAGTTGAAGTTTAAAAGAAGGAATAATAAGAAATCGAGATCATTAGTTAAGAGTTATGAGTAACAACACAAATGAACATGAAGAGGTCATAAAATAGTTGTAAAGTCATATTGATATTATCACTTCATGTCTTAAGACCAAGGAGTAAAAATGCATCAATTTTGGAATAGAATGGAGTCCTTAAAGGTAGAATCAGATCAATCAATAGTCAAATTGAAGACATCAAAAATTTGAAAAGATAAATGAAGTCCTAGGTGATATTTTGAATATTCAGATGTCTTCACTTGAAAAGATAGGTCTTGGATTAAAAGAAGGCTAAAAGGAAAATAATGAGAATCAAACCTCAAAGTACAATGGACTATCAAGAAGTGATGGTACTAATAGAGTAAAGACCTGTGTAGAAACTCTTGAATTTTAGACTAAAATTGGTCATCAATAAGTCAAGAATAATATGAATCCTTAAAGAGACAACAAAGGTATAGGTATATAAATCAAAATCAAATAAATAATGTAGTTTAATCCTTTCAATGGTTACTTTTTCTCATGTAATCAATATAGACAAGATATATGAAATGTAGACATTATGCTAGAATCAATTCATCATGGAGGAATAGGGTGAATGCCCATTTAAATAGTATAATCATAATTCTATGATATAATTTTGATCAAATAGGACATATTTCAATGGATTATAAGATAAGGCATATGATAAATATTGATCAAGATAAAATGCTATATGGTCATACCATTGAGAAGTGGATCAAAAATTTAGACCATGTGGACAAGGTCAAGGAGGAAAAGAATCTATGCTAGCATAGACTGCCTTTCACATTCAAGATGAAGGAATGAAATGGTACATAGATAGTGGTTTCTTAAGCCACATGATATGGGACAAGTGCACATTCATCTCAATGAATAATAATACTACATGTATAGTGATATTTGAAGATAACACAACTAAGAATATAGTTTGTAAGGGTATCTTGAGTTTGGAAAATACGAATACTAAGATAGAGAATGTGATATATGTATAAGGTTTGAAACATAACATACTATAATTCAAATTTTCAACCAAGGACACACACTAACCTTTCATGACAGAGGGTGTGATATAAGGAGAGCCACATCAGGAAGGCTAATTGCCAACGCTAAGAGGATTGAGAAGAATCTATACATCTTGAATGAGATCAAGGAGAGATGATTTATGAGAAATATGGATGAAATTTTTATATGGAATAGAAGGTTAGGCCACCTAAACTTTGATAATCTGGTCAATATAAACTCTGAGAAGTATATGAAGAATATGCTTAAAATCCCCAAACCTACAAACACACTTTGCATGGCATGTCAACATGGTAAGAAAACTAGAATAAGGTTCAAGTCTAAGGACTATTCTACTACAACACCTTTAAATTTAATACACACTAATGTTTTTGGACCTACAATAAGTGAAAACATTTAAGGAGATAACTACTTCATGTTACTCATAGATGACTACACAAGAATGACTTGGATATCATTCTTGAAAGAAACATCATAAGATCCTAACAAGTGTAAGGAATTTAAGGATATTATTAAGAATGAAAAGAATGGGAAGATTGAGTGACTAAGATTAGACATAGGAGGATAGTTTTGGTCTAATGATTTTGATGATTTATATGAGGTACACAGAGTAAAGAGATAGTTCTTTGTAGCTATGACAGCTCAGTAGAATGGGGTGGTTGAAGGAAAGAATAGGATAGTTCAAGAAATGGAAAGAACTATGCTAAATGAGTCAAGGTTAGCTAATAGATACTGGAGAGAGGTAGTGAGCACTTTATTCTACATTTTGAATATAGAATAGATAAGGACTAATGGAAATAATACCCCTTATGAACTGTGGAAAGGTAGACCTACTAATGTGGAACACTTTAGATTATTTAGAAGCAAATGCTTTATCAAAAGAGATGAGGACTACATAGGTAAGTTTGATTTTATGTCTGATGAAGGTGTATTCTTGAGATAATCATCAGTGAACTAAGCTTATAGATTCTATAATAAGAGGTTGTAAAAGATAGTGGAAATCATAAATGTAAATATTGATGTTATGTACCTAGGGATATGATATATTAATGTATATGGGTTGATGGAGATGCTGACATGTGACACACATCCCCTTAGTTAGCTATATGGGTATAATATATTAGGATAATGGAGTAACTTGTGGAATTAGCACATTGGGTAATGGTCAGCCTACATTGGGATCAAGAGGTTACCCATCCATGGGTTAGATAGATGTATATATATATATATAGGAGATGATTATCATGGTAAAGAAAAAAACTAAGCATTGAGTCTTCTATTGTAAGAGGATATTGGAGGTTGTCCCCTCGAAGAGACATTGTGGAGTTATTCCTTACTAAAGGAGTATTATATGGTGTTTCACTACCTTAATGGTATTTATACATATATTGAATCTTAACAGTGGTATCAAATCTTTGATTTGGGCAATTTGTGTGGAGTGAAACCCTAGTTTTTTGAATCAGAAATAACTTTTGATTGGTTGCAAAATTTTCCACAATTTGTTTACTAGATATGGATAATATTTCAAATAAGTCACAGTAAAAAAATTGAGGTTTTTTTATTATTTTTAGCGAGTTATTACTATTTTAGGGTTTATAATAATTGTGATATATCATTCGAAATATAAGGAATTTTTATTCACAATTTTTATTGAAGCTATACCAAGTCAAAAGAGAAGCACAATCAAAAGATCAAAATTTTTAGAGTTGTTTTGAGTGAATTGTTGCAATTTTATGGTTTTTCATATATTCAATCTACAAATCAAAATTATTGACATTGTTTCACAAAATTTTGACTGAGGTTACAATATCATAAGAGGAAGATACAGTAAAAAGTTGGGAATTTTTAGATCAATTTTCTATGAGTTATTGATATTTTAGGGTTTCATGAACCCTAATTTTTTTTGTGGATCATGGAGTTGCAAAAAATTTTAGGGGAAGATGATGTTGATGCTAGAGAATGGTAGATCTTTTTGGAGAATAATTTAAACAAATATTTGGCAAAGACGATTACTTCCTTTTTTGTCTGGGCCTGCACTATATTGGTTTGATTAGTTGAGATGTACAGAAAGGTTTTCTTCAGGGAAAGAAATGGAATAAATCTTTTTAGATCATTGGTATATAAAACAAGAAGTAGAAAAATAAGTAGTATAAGAAGAAGAAGTAGAAAAAGAAGAAGAAGAAATAGAAGAATCTACAGTAGCAGTAGAAGAAGAAGAAGAAAAAGAAGAAGAAGAAGAAGAAGAAGAAGAAGAGAAGGGTTCAAATAAATTATCTCTAAAGAAATTTGAGTCAATTTTTCAATTTCATGGATGCATTCAAAAGAAAATGGTTGTTGTGTCCATAAACCCTACTAGCAAGTATAACTTCATCAACATGAATGTGTCTAAGCATCTACGTGTTCAATCAAAGAATATCAAAGAGGTTCAAGTAGATGGTAAGAATATTTCAATGTTTGAAGATCTAAAGCTCATTATGGAAAAATATGTTTTGCATTCAAATTTTTATGCTTTGGATATGGATGATGTGGATATAGTTCTTGGATATCCATGGTTAGAGACTTTGAGAAAAATGAATATTAATGTTAAAAAAAAGTTCATGAAGTTTTGGTATAAGAAAAAGATCACTTTACAAGATATCATAGTGAAAAAGGCACCAATAACAATCTAGGTAGATCATGAGGATGAGATTGAAATAGGTGATGAAGATCATGATGAAGATTCAAATGATATAGATAAAGATGCACTACAAATGAAAACTTCATCTACTCAAGAGACAAAGAAGGAAAAGGTGGAAGAGGTAGAAGTAAAGGTGGATAAGGTCAAGGTATTGGAAAAGGTTGAGTTATATAGACACACACATCATCATGAGAGGAAATAATCATAGAACTAGGTGAGGAAGTGTCATAACAATAATCATTTTGTCTATATAGGAAATAAAATTTCCAATCATTATGGATATGCATGGAATCCAAAGAAAAAATACTATGGCACATGGAATGAATGGGTAAATCACTATGACTATGCATGTAAGAATACCTACTATGGTCATGGTTGAAATCAGAGTAGCACAACAAAATATGGTACATGGAATAAAAAGAGGAATAATTATACTTGTACACCAAATAATTATAATTATGATCATAAAGAAAATTAGAGGAGCATAATGGAATTTGGAAACAAGCTTGGAGAGCTATCACCTACCAAGATCACATATGGATGGCTAGATGATCAAGATCGGAGATAAGCGTGCAATGATTTGAAGCACGCTCATTATTTGGTTTCTTCGTATGTTTCGGGGATGAAACATGTCAAGGAGGGAAGTAATGATATGTACCTAGGGATATGATATATTAATGTATGCAGGTTGATGGAGATGTCGACATGTGGTACACATCCCCTTAGTTAGTTATATGGGTACAATATATTAGGATAATAGAGTAACTTATATAATTAATACATTGGGTAATGGTCAGCCTATAGTGGGATTAGGAGGTTACCCATCTACGGGTTAGATAGATGTCTATATATAGGAGATGATTATCATGGTAAAGATATCAAGTAATCATTGAGTCTTCTATTGTAAGAGGATATTAGAGGTTGTCACCTCGAAGAGACATTGTGGAGTTATTCCTTCCTAAAGGAGTATTATATGGTGTTTCCCTAACTTAACAATATTTCTGCATATATTGAATCTTAACAATTGAAGAGACAAGTTCTAATAAGTCACACTCATAGACAAAGGATACATCAAAGAATTTGGAATTAAAGAATGAAGAAAAACTAAAAGATATAGATGAGGAAGAATATTAATTTTAGGAACTACAAGACTCAAAATTCCCCTCAAGATAGATTCAAAGAGACCATCCTAAATCATAAATCATTCGAAACAAGGATGTAGGTATGCAAATAAGAAGAAGGCTGATAAGTAAACTAAATCAAGATAATGTTGCTCTACTATCTAATATTAAACCTAAAAACCTTATAGAGATAAGAAAATACATGTTTTAGATAGGTGTTATGAATGAGAAGTTAGATCAAATAGAAAATAATGAGACTTGGGAACTAGTTCCTAAGACTAAAGATAAGAATGTCATTGGAAATAAATGTGTGCTTGGAAATAAGTAGAATGATGATGTAAGGATTTCTCATTATCAGGTAATAAGGACTATGTATGTAGATTAAAAAAGGCTATTTATGATCTAAAGGAGGCTCCTAATAATTGGTATACCAGATTATATAGGTATTTATTGGACCAAGGTTTCAAAAGAGGATTTGTAGATAGAAATTTATACATAAAGATAGAAGATGACCATCTATTGATAGTAGTTGTCTATGTGGATGACAACATATATGGTGAAAATAGTGAGAATATGACTATTCCCTTTATAAATTTGATTAAGAAAGAGTTTGATAAATCCATGTTGAGATAAATATCATTCTTTCTTGGGTCACAAATCAATCAATAAGAAAAAATGTATATTTATTTCACAAGATAAGTACATAATAAATATGTTGAAGCAAATTGAGATAGAAGATTGCAAGGTTCTTAGCACACCTATGATCATAGGGTGTAGGTTAAGAAAGGAGGATGAATCCTCAAGGTTTAATAAGACATTAGATATGTTAATGATTGGAGGTTTGTTATACATTACTACCTCTAGACTAGAGATCATGTAAGTAGTAGGTCTTTTGGAAATATTTAAGAAGACCAAAAGTAAAATCATCTATAAGTAGTAAAAATGATGCGTAGGTATCTCAATTGGACTATAGAGTTTATATTGTGGTATCCTATGAGCAAGGAATTTAAATTGATATCCTATATAGATGTAGACTGGGTAGGGAGTCTAGATGATAGAAAGAGTGAAAGTGGATGAACCTTCTTCTTAGGAGAATGCTTAGTATCATCGATAAACAAGAAATAGCCATATGTGGCATTAACTACTTGTGAGTATAAATATATTATAGTATTTTAATGTTACGCTTAGGTCTTATGGATGAGATAGACCTTAAAATACTACAATGTGGAGTATGATAGTCCTAACACTATCTATTGTGATAATACAAGTGCCATAAGTGTCTCAAATAATCTTGTCATGCACTCAAGAACTAAGCACATTCCCATCAAGTATCATTTTATAAGAGAGTAGGTAAGTGAATAAAGTTTTAAAATTGAATATGTTTCTACAAAGGATTAGATTTCAAAAATTTTTACCAAGCCACTTCCAAAAGCAACATTTGAACATCTAAGAAAGGAATTGGGTGTAGTTCCTACCCCTAATAGTCATTAAGGAAGTCAAGTGCTTATGGTAGCTAATCAAGTGGTTCATTAGACTTAAAATTAGGTGATTAGTGATAAAAAGGTATGTATGGAGATAGGGGAACATGTTTGTATGATGATTTATTGACTCATAACCCTATGTGTTGAGTTTTTTTATTGTAAGAGGTGTGATCCAAGAAGTTGCAAGTATTTATTTGTCATTAATGTCAAAGGGGGAAAAGTTTATAATGGGATATAAATATCATGTTGAGATAATTTTTGAGAGTGGTTTCCATCAATGAAAAAGGGGGAGATTATTGAGTATTGCCATTGATGCCAAAGGTGCATCTTATGAGGGTTGGTGTCAAAGGTATCTAAAGTTAATTAGTAGTATGTGATGTGATAGGAATTCCTTGAGAGAGTGTTGTCATGAGAAATTTATGTCATGGAATAAATAAAAATAGAGAATTTGAGGGAAAATAATGTCTTATTTTTGCATGAAGGTATAGGTCATTGATGTTAAAGTGCAGAAGAAGCCTAGTCATGAGCCTATTCATGACATGAAGAGGTATGTGCATGAAAATTAATGAACATAGGAATGTTAAACCTATATGACACTTTTTTATCATGTATTTGATGCATTGAAGTATTCACAAGATTTTTAGGGTGAGCCTATAAGGGTAAGACCTTCATATTAAGCCTACACCTAGACCTCTCTTAGAACATGCTTGACTTAATGAGGTATGAAGATCATATTTCAATAAAATTATGTATATGTGAGAATATATAGAAGTGGGATTAATTTTTTTAGTCATGTTTACAAATTTTGAGGTCACAGTTTAAAGTAAATTTCATGAATCAATGTCGTAGGCCTTCTTGAGTTCATAGAATGAGGTCTCAAGACCTAAGAAGCACTTTTAGACATTTTTTTGGCATGTGTAACCTCTATATGGGAATATGACCTATTAGGGAGATATGGGTAATGGTCATAGGTAATATATCTAGGAATTATTTTTGGATTCAAGTGGCAGTCCTTTATGAATAATTGTTAACCCCAAAACCTGTGTTAAACCTCCCTAAAACCCTAATAAGGACCTGATATGAAAGATCTTGTTCAAAAATGATTATGATGGATAAAAATTTATATATAAAATATTTTATAATGTATTAAACCCTCCAAGGTACCTCCAAGTGGTGGTGGTTAATTAGATGAGAGAGAAAATGCATATATTTAAGCTTATTTATCAAAAAGTTGATGTAGATCTCAAAAGTTGTATTGGTCTAGAAAATAAAATGGATGGTATAAGAACATAGAGACTCATTTTTCATGTCCATGATTATTTATGGATATTTTATAGCCTTAATTTTTTCTAATTTGGTCATCCAAATTAGCCATTCATAAACAGACTTAATGGTGTGAATAGTGTAAAACCTAGGTAGAGATGAAAAGATATGTTTTAAGGTATTTGCATGAAAGTTCAATGTAAAAAATTAATTAATAATTTATTAATGAATTTTAATTCATATTAATTATTTTGAGAATATTTTGAGGTCATTATATATGGTGAAAAGGTTGCTCACAAAATGACCTATCTAGCTCAGATAAGACTGTGTGATATAAGGTCAAGAAATTGGTCTACAAGACCAATATTTTCCATTAGACCATATGAATTTTATATATTAGGATGTTATATAGATATCATAATAACATTTAAATTAATAAATAATCATGAAAAGTGTCTACATAGGTTTTAGATGTTTAATTCACCATGACTGGTTTTAAAGGTAAATTGGTAATTTTGAGGGATTGAGTAGTAGAGATGTTCTTGAGCCTTTATCTCCTAAGTGAAAGTATTACAAGAGATTTTTTATGACCCTAAGGTCATGTATAATATATATACATGTTTAATTTTTCATATTTTAGTAGCTTAAGGGTGTTTAAGCTCATTTTAAAAGACACACTTTTGAGGTACATTGGCCTAATAGGGCAGTTTGTCTTAAAGGAGATTCACGGTATGAATGAAAGATATAAAAATATAATAAAGAATTAATGAGGTTATTATGGGTCATTATATAAGTTATTTAATGTATTTTTATTACCATTTGGTCCTAATAATACCAATATTTGTCATTGAGAGGATAGATCTAACATAATTAGGTCTTCATGAGACCTAAATGAGGAGTAAGGCCTAATTGAGTTATGTAAGACCAAAAAGGGATAAATTTTATTTTTTAAAATTTTTATAATATTTTATAATAAATATTTTATGCTAAAATATTAGGTTGAAGGTGTGTGGCTGACCAAGTGGTTTGTGATCATGAGACTAGTATATATACAAGGTAGTTTAAGCCTAATTGTATGTTTGCAATATAAGTGAATAAAATATTGTATAGTTGAAAATAAGGAGGTATTGAAATGATATCATACTATAATGTTATATGCATGTTAATCATAATTAATGAGGTGGATGAGTTTTTATTGAGTCAATTATGGAGTTGGTGTTTCCTAGCAAGTAGGTGCTTTCTAAATCCTAGTCAAGTGAGTGCTTGACTTTATTGGGGTTTGTGCTTAGCATAATTTGATGTTTTATTTTATATTAATATAATAAATTTTTAGTATCACAGTGTTTTTTATTCCCTTGGAGGTTTTCCCACTCTTATATGTGTTTTCTTGTGTTATGCTCATGTGAATGGTTCTTTATGCATTACTATATAAGTATATTGATTTCATTATTCAAGGAATGCTAAATTATAATTGAGATAAAGTTTTTAAACATTGATTTTGATTCCAACACATTTTTTCTCCAATAATAATATATGTTTTATTCAAATAACCAAGGTAAGTTACAATATCAATATCGATAACAAATTATGTAGTTGAGATCTAAAAAGCTTCCCAAAGGATTGGTAACTCTTAAGAATATCTTAAATGAGAATGATCAAATGAAGAGGGATAAGGTGAGTATGTCTACCAAATAGGATTATCATGAATGGGTTACTATCTTTGAGAACAATCTTCTTAAGATTGGAAAGGTATGGACTACATCTAAAAGGGTTAAATTTATGGAGTTATGTAAAGTATCTTTTGATATCTTTATTTGGGAATATATTGACCTTAAGGGGTTTGATCCTAGACTAGCCCAACATACCATAGAGCTTAAATCAAATTCCAAGCCTATAAGACAAATATAAAAACCTATAAACAAAAATATTGAGCTCTTAATGAGGAAAGAGTTAACTAAATTAATAGAGTCAAACATCATATTCCCTATTAAGCACTCCTCATGGTTTATAATCTAGTACCTTTGAGGAAGAAGAATGGGGAGATCAGATTATGTGTATATTTCAAATATTTTAATATGGTGTCATTGAGATATAATTAACCTTTACCCTTTATGTATAAAATTCTTAAAGTGGTTACATGTTCTCAATGCTTCTCTCTCTTGGATGGCTACTCTAGTTATATATAACCAAGTCTAGGTGAAGGAAGAAGATCAATACAAAATAGGCTTTACTACTAAATGGGGCACATATGCCTATAAAAGGATGTCATTTGGGTTATCTAATTTATGGGATATGTTCCAAAGAGCCATGGATATGTATTCTAAAGGTTTGATAAATCATATGGTGTTAATCTATTTTGATGACAGAACATTTTTTTCAAAGAATTATGGTGATCATTTAGCACATCTTAGATTGAATTTTGAAAGACTTAGGCAATATTGGATCTCTCTAAACCCCAAGAACTGTGTTTTTTCTATTCATGAGGGTAAGCTCTTTGGTCACATTGTCTCTAAATATGAGCTTGCTATAGATCCTAAAAGAGTGAATGTTATATTTCCTTTGTATTTGCCCAAGCATAAGAAAGCTTTGCAAAGTTTTCTTGGAAAGATTAATTTTTTTAGAAGATTCATACCTAGTTTTTCCAACGTTGTGAAGCCTATAATATGCCTGTTGAATTAGTACCAAGATTCTAATCATACTAAAAAAGGAAAATAATATTTTTGAGGCTATTAATCAATATATTTCCCAATCACCTACATTGATTAACCCTAATTTTTAAAATGATTTATTATTGTATGATTTTTATAACATTGACACCATCTCACCTATGTTTATGTAGCATAATGGTGAAGGTCTTGAGTAACCTATTTCCATCATTATCAAAATACTAGAATATTATGAAGAGAGTAACTTTTATGTATTATGATGTCATATCCAATCATAAGAGACTTATTTTTTAAAAAGGATTTGAATGAACAAATGGTTGGTTGGATAACTAAAGTTATGGAATATGATGTGGAGATTAATGATACCAAGTTGGTAAGAGGAAGGGGACTATGTGAGCATTTAGAATTAGACATAAAATATGATAAATAAGATATTTTTCATTGTAAGATAATCCTTATATAGTTGTACCTTTAGCCCCTCCAAGTTAAACACAAGATATGGTAAGATTTATTCAAACAGGGGAATATCCTACATTTTGGATAAAGCAAAAAGAAGGTAATTTATATTGCAGTCCATCCCCTATGTTCTTATGGAGGAATTAATATTTATAAGACATTTAAATGGTATATTAGTTAGATGTTTTAAAATTGATTAGATTGATGAGGTTTTGAAGCAAATTCATGATGGGCCTATAAGAGGTCACTTTGCACCTAAGACCACAATACCCAAAATAATGAGAACTGGGTATTATTACCCTATATTGTTTAAGTATTATTATGCATGGGTAAGGATGTGTTAAAAGTGTGAATTTTTCATAGTTAAACAAAATGTTGTAGTCCTCCCTTTCAACCCTATTCAAGTGGAATAATTTTTCATGGAATAGGGTCTTGATTTCATTGGTATGATAAACCCCACTTCAAGTCTTGGCCATAAATGGGTGTTTACAACCAATGACTACTTCACAATATGTGTGGAGTTAATATTCCTCAAGGAGACCAATGAAATTTTAGTTCTTGACTTTTATGAAGGCCTAGTAACCAGATTTGGAGTCCCTTCCATAATAATTTATAATAATGTAATGGAATTTAGTGGTGAAAGGACAATTGAATGGGCTCTCAAACATGGCATATACCTAATCCCTTATTATAACTAATATCATTAAGTAAATGAAGTATCATAGTCCATGAATAAAAATTTAATTAGAATCATTAAGATGATAGTGGAAAAAAATCAAAGAGCTTGGCACACTAAGTTGAAGATACCCTTATTAGCTTACAAGATTACCCTAAAAAGGGTTCTTGGTAACTCACCATACATGCTTGTTTATGGGAGATAGGACAAGTTAACTATATCTCTTGAATTTACACCCCTATAATTAGTACATCAACTTGAAATGATGGAGAGTGATCCTATGGCAATAAGGTTGATAGAGATAGTGGCATTGGAAGAGATAAGCGACCAAGCCATATATAGCATGGAGTAAAATAAGGCCTAAGTCAAGAATACCTTTGATAGGAGAGTTATTCAAATATCATATCAAAAAGGAAACCTTGTATTAGTGGGATGAATATATATCCAAACCTGGTAGGTATTCCAAGTTTTATACATTGTGGAGTGGGCCCTATATTATTAATGGTTACAAACAACATAATTATTTTCATCTTACAAAGTTAAATGGAGAAGATATGAACATCCCAATAAATGGGTTACATTTTAAATCATGTTATTAAGGTTATTTTTTAGCCTTGTACATAGTATAATATCTATTTATTTTACCTAAGTTATCGAGAATAAGTTTTCTTGTTTATTTTTGTTGTTGTCCTTCCTCCAAGTGTCTTATGACACATGTGTGTGTGTTATATGTGTTTTTGGAGTTTTCCTCAATTTTTCATTTTTTTCTAAGGTTGTTATTAGGATAAAAGTTTATTATGTATTCATTTTAGTCAATTTTTATGACCCCATAGCCCAATGTACTATTAAGGCCACTAGTCAAGATGCATAGAAAGCATGCATGCCCATGAGGGCACCAAATTAGTTAGCCAAAATTGGTCACCATTGGTTAGTACAACTTTAACGTTTGCTCATAATTCTCTCAAATTTGTTGACATATATCTAAAAGATCTTTTTTGGTCATGGTTGGTATATAATTTCAAACCTTATGTTGTTCCAAGTAGCTTTTAGAGTACCGTATGGTGGTCTAGTTAGAGATTGAGTAAAAACATCTAGTCTTGTCATCAAAGTCACTAAATGTGATCATATCCAAAATATTTAACATATATTAAGGTAACTTTAGAGATGTTAAATTTTTTGTGAAATTTAGGGTAAAGTGTGAACTATGGTGAAGACAAGAAAATGATGACCCACCAAGAAGACAATGCATTCCAAGGTAAGCAATAAGACCAAAGAATAAAGTTAATGAGTTGATAACATTATACTTTTAGGGATTTTGAATAAGTTAAGGAATTTTTGGAAATATTAAGGTATTTAACTTATTCTTATGGTATGTTCCAATGTTGTCATGAGACTTATCAAGAAAGATCAAATAATAAGTTTTGTATCATTACATATTAAACTTTATGTCATTTAACACTTGTGTAATGTCATGATACATGTGCTTGTCCATACATATGCCTAAAATGTCTTAAGACTACCTTTCCAACATTCAAAATCTATTTTAACTACCTATTCATCATTTAAAATGTTCAAATAAGGCATAATAAATAAGTTGCATAGAATTAAAGGGGGAAACAATTTAGTACATCATTTTACCACTGTATAGGTCAAGGGATAGTTTTTTGTGCTTACCAATTGAGTGAATACACCCTTTAAATTCAAATTTTTCTAAGTTTCTTGGGCCTTAAGAGCTACATTAGTTTCTTTTGTTCCTTGAGACATAGAAGGAATAGTGATTGGAACCTTATATCTTGAGAATATTCAACTACTCTCCTTTTAGACCTTGTATTAGCTGATATGGAAGTATCAACAACCTTACTTGTGCTTCCCAATTGATTGACTACACACCAATATCCCTCTTGACAATTTACCAATGTAGTATCATACTTAACTAACCCTCAAATAAATGAACGTGTAACTCCAAATGAAGTGAGTTAGTTTTGATAAGCATTAGACATACCAAGGTGATCTTTAATGCCACTTTTCATGAATAAATCCATCAACATTTGGCATATAATGTTAATAAAAAGAAGATAACTTATCCCTTGTATCCTTGGTGGCACAATACCCCTATTTTGTAACTATTTTGATAATGAAGGATAGTTAATGAAATTTCTCATTATCCTCTCTCCCTCTCTTCTCTTCTCTTCTTTATTATATAAATGAATCCTAGAGAGGCATTATATGCATCCCCAAAGTGTGTATGGATAATCCCTACCACATTTAATACTTTTTATTTCATTTGAAATAAATTCAATCTAAGTTATACTTTCTTCATCTTGAATCTAGTTATTTTGAGATGAATTATTGATGCATGTCAGTTGTAATTATATTACTTCATTACATTTTTCATTTCCTCTCATGCCTCTATGTGAGTTATTTATCTTTCCATAGGTCATATGATGTGTATCAAATGGTTTTATTGAGTTCAATTGTGTAATTGTCATTAGAGTTCTTTATAAGACCTCTTGATTATTCACCTTGGTTGTTGTATTATCCATAACCTTCATATAGAAACACTTGTGTGGAGAGAACTATTTTTGATCTATGAAAATTAGGTTATAATCTTTTCATTTCATAGTGCAATCGTATTCAAATATAGGAAACTACATCTAGTGTAGCACCTTTATGTTTTCTTTCTAGTTTTAGTCTTCTTTTACCCCTTTTCCTTGAAGTATAAGTAGGTTAGTGAGTAGTTATGGGTGAAGCATTAAATGATATAGATAAATAAAGAGATTCACATAATCAATTGGATGACACACATCCTATAAATTATTTCATGCTATCATTTTAAAAATAAGACTTGAACAACCTTATTATGGGTGCAATTTAGAGTGATAATAGTTACATAAAAAATCAAGTGTTGGAGGTCTAATCAGTAATGTCTTAGAAAATATATCCTTGTATATTATCCTCAAACTAATTAATCAATTACATAATCATCATGTGTTAAAACAAAAATATGCCCTCTTAGGGAAATCATTTAGATCAATTAATAATTAAATTCAACCTAGTAGGGTAGCTTATTGAATCCATGATCAAATCTTCCCCTCTAGGGAAAATGATTTAGATTGATCAATGATCAAATTAACCCTACTAAGATAACTTCTTAAATACATGATCAAATCTACCCTACTAGGATAAACCATTTAAATCAATCAATGGTCAAATTCACCCTATTAGGGTATATTCTTGAATCAATGATCAAATTTTCCCTACTAGGGAAAACTATTTAGATTGATCAATGATCAAATCTACCCTACTAGGGAAAATCATTTAGACTGATCAATGGTAAAATCCACCCTTTCAGGGTAGATTATTATGATCAACCAAGACCACCCTCTCTAGGGCCTAGCCCACTTAATATTTCTTGTAATTCTAATCACATAGAATTCTCCCTTTCTTGCTTCTTCCTCTCTTTTTTGAGGGCCCATCTATTTCAACTTATTCCCCAACCATCCCCTTGAGGGAGCACCTATGGGTAATAAAACACCCTTTTGGGAATAAATTTGAGTTTATCCCTTAGGCTGAGGTAGTTATCCTAGAAATGGAAGCATAAATTAATGAATGACAATGGTAAATAGAAATGACCATGGTTAGATAAATGGTTCCCACCCAATAAATGTGACAAACCATGTAATATGGAATAGATGCAAAGTCCATTGGTGAATAATATGAAAAAATAAACAAATATTTTATGGTTTAATATATCTCATGGAATTTTAAAGTTCTTTTTGAACATTTTTTGGTTTTATGTTATTTTTATGGATTTTAAAATTTTTAGGGTTTTTGGATTATTTTGAACATTTTTGGGGTTTGGCATCTAAACTAAATAGAGGACTATGATATAAAAAAATGTTAACTCATAAAATGGAGAGAGAGTGGTTTAGGTTTCTTTTAAAATGGTGAGATCATGGAAAAAGGGTGACCAAACTAACCTCAAAAACTAAATACTACATGTTGGCCATTTTTGGCCTATATACAGATCTTTCAAAGACTGATTACTGTTCCTGATTGAGAGAAAAAGATCATATTGCTTAAAGTATAATTCTTTTGATCTTAGATAAATAGGTCTATAGAGTAAATGGAGGATCTAGATAGGTTTACATAGGTAATTTTAGAGAAATAGGTCATGGACAAGTTTTATTATGATTTAAAAATTTATTTGAGCTTCCAAAAATTAAAAAATCTCAAAAGAACAAGTTGAGGTGCTAGATTATTCCTAGAACATCATGCAAGAGCAAGTGGAACAAATAACTTGTGTCTTTAGTATCTTCACTAAGAAGAGTCTCAAGACTAATAGATCAAAAAGGTTTATTCCTTTTGACCTCAAGAACATATTTAGAAAATTTGGCCCCTTCATAATTCCTACATTTCAATAGATAATTTGTCAAAGTTGATCAAATAATGAATGATAGTCATGCAAGGGTCAAAATAAAGACACTGGAAAAATCTATATCTGCTTAAAATTGATAGTTTGTGAGACATCAAATACATCCATGTAGATGTTAAATAAAATTTTCATGAATGCCAATTTTAATCAAGGCAAGTAATCATTTGGGTTCAAAATTTCCTTAAAAGGTTTAAACTTGGTCGAGATCCAATGGTCCATGGGAATCCTTATACTGACACATAATATCTAATGATTCATGCTGAGTAAATCAAGTCAAAAGGTCCCCATGTTAAATACTTTAAATGTATATAATTTGCACATAATCTAATGGTGTGAAGTGATCAATTCTTGATTGGATGGATTGAAATCATTAATAAAAGGATGGGTCCTAGGCAAATCAAGGGGTCACAATTAATCATACTAATGATCTAATAAAACATAAGAAATAACAAGAAAGTGGGACTAGGGAGATCAATAGTGAGCATTAAATCATACATCTTGATTAGATAGCATGTATGAGTCAAATTAGTTAGTGAATCTAAGGATAAAATGAGTCAAGGACAAGTGGCATAAGTGTATTTAGTTAACAAAATATCAATGGCTCATGGGCATCCATGTATAGACAGATCAATGGCATGAGGTAGAGTCAATAAGTTAACATATATATAAAGCCAATGAACATAAATATAGTTAGACATGATGTAGATGATCCTAGTTGGTTTTCAATATCCAATAAGCAAATGCAAGCTTAGGACATTTTCAATGAAAGTCAAAAAGGTTATTTAGTACCAAGGAAAAGTAAATGTAGAACTGAGATTGAAGGTGAAGTAGAGTTAAACTAGGGCCACAGTTAAAAAACCAAGAATCATCATCAAAGCTCCATATAGGTGACATAGATTTTTTAGGTCTAATACAAAAGTCAAAGATATACTAGTGACTGTGTGAAAACTAATGGTTTAATATTGGTTTTCACATATAGTGGACTTGTGTCTCACCTCATCAGGGTTCACATTTTTAGGTTTATATGGCCACCTAATGTAGATGTGGCACTCTTCAACTAGTTCCAAGACATGAGCATTATCAATAGATCAAGTAAATGATGAAATGATTCTAAGAAAAGATCTGGTAGTTGAATAAGGGTAATGGACATTTAATTATTTTACATATTTGGTTCTTTATTAATAATATTTGAGTCAACATATTCAAAAGTGGTTGGGCCTTTACCAATGCACAAATCTCTCTCTCTCTCTCTCTCTCTCTCTCTCTCTCTCTCTCTCTCTCTCTCTCTCTCTCTCTCTCTCTCTCTCTCTCTCTCTCTCTCTCTCTATTATAAATGTATCTTCCTTTGACCTCCATTTATATTTGGGATGAGTTAGGTGTAGCTTTAGTTAAGAAATTTGAATAAAAGTCTCATCATCTATCTCTGGTTGAAAAATTGACTATCATACAAAGGTATCCCCATAAATTCATGTCAAAATTTAACCTCAAATTCCAAAAAACATGGATTAGGATCCCTACATTGGTTAGACCATCCCTAGAGTATGCAATTTTATACTTCTTTAATGCCCTTAATTTTGATATACGTGTCATGATGCAGTCCATGGGTGGTAATAACTTACCAAATTCCTATGAGATTATTATCAAAGTAGAGAATAACTTGACTCAAGATGGTAAACTTTCTCCAAGACCTCTAAATGCCCTTTTTTAAGGAATTACAACCTAATCCACCTCAAGTTCCCCAAACTCCATCTATAGTCCCTATTTCACCTCCAAAATTCCAAGTTATATCCCCCCTAATAATTCTAGTGAGATTGGTGATTTGAAAATCATGTTACAAGCTTTTGGAAATGAAATTATTTAACTCAAGAGATAACAGTACTAAGGTATGTTGGTTGAATATTTTGTCTATCAGTGTACTGATAAACAAAATAGGTCTGATCAGCCAAAGTAGGAAGATTAGTCATCCAAATGTGCAATTTTTACCACATCAGAAGGAAACTGATCTCTCCTCTCATCAAGGGGAGGTTCCCTATAGTTATGTTATATATATATATATATATATATATATATATATATATAAACAAAAAATAATACTCAAGGGTAGGACAAACCATCCATCTCTCTTTCTTTAGAGATGATGTGTGAAAATCAAAGGAAAAACTCAAGGGAAATGACAAACAACACTCCTCTTCTTTCAGAAGTACTATTCAGCAAACCACAAGAATACTCCTGGTAGTAATAGCAAAATGTAGCAAAGGATGTAATAACCAGCAAATCAAGATGTAGCACAAAGTCTCCACCTGGATTGCTCAAGAGTAAGATACGAAGGACAATGAGGGCACAAAGTTGTCCCAAGGTCCTTTACACAGAAATGAAAAGAAAACACACTAAAGGCAATTAGGGGGGCACAAAGTCTCTCCACACTTGACTCTTTAGGACACATTCTTGACTGCTATCACTAATTCTACTTGTTGAATTAAAGGAATAGAAGATATATTAGGGAAAAATACATAAGAACAGTTTCCCCAACAAAGATATCATAGCACAAAGTTTAAAAAATCACTTGCTTTCTTATTCCAAGAACAAAATATGATCATCAAACTAAGCTCAAAGTCTTAGAAGTGCCTTTCAATTTGGGCAGAGTCTCATTTTGATTGTCAAAAAAAGATGATTTTACAATAGAAGAGAGTCCCTTATATAGCCACTTCAAGAAGGACTCGAGAATAGTAACACATCATGTTGCATTAAAAAATGTTAGGAAGACAGGCTAGAAATGCTTCTACCCATTTGTTTTTCTCAATGCAGGGAAACAAGTCATGCTTATTAAAAGTTTGCAACTTTCAATGTCCACCTGGTGATCTGATCCTTCCTTCATCATTCCTTCTTTTTTGGTTAATTGAATCTAGTCTTGGATTCAATTTGTTATTCTGTTCTTTAGTCTCTTTCTGCTAGCCTTGACCTTAAAGCCTATGAATGCATTCAGGTTTGTAGATTTAAAGGATCAATGGCTAGTTTGTTGTCTTGAATTTGACGTCTTTAGGTGCGTCAGCCCTTGGTCCTTATTTGGCTTTTCTATTTGGCACTTTCCTAGATTGAAATTGCCATTTTGGGCCTTAAGAAATGACCTACTTTGGGTCAGGAAGAGCCTCCTGCAAGGGTATCTACCCTTTGGGTTGGTCTTCAGATGGCCTTCAGGCTTCTTTATTTTGGTGGGTTGCTAGAGTTCTTCCTTTATATTTCTTGTTTCATGTCAACATGAAGGGAAGATGACCCTTCGGCTTCAGGGAAGTATCCTTTAATTTGGTAGCCAAGAGTCCCCCGTAAGGGCACCTACCCTTTAGGGTCCTTCAGCAGCCTTTTCTTTAGTGGACTATTCATCAGGCTTTCCTGTGGACAATTCTCATAGGTATTTTTCCCAAGCTTTCTCCACGGGCAAATTCTCGCAGACAAAAAGTCCACAAAAATTTCTCGCAGACAAAAAGTCTATGAAAATTTCTTTGCCTCTGTCAAATCCTTCGGGTTTTCTTGTGCCCGCGACCGGTTCATGAATTCTTTCAAACTTTTTTTCTAAAGGAATTCATTTGGATAAAAGTCTAAAAGAATTATGACTATCTACCTTAAAGAATTTTTTTTAGGGAATTCACCTTTGCAGCCTTCTTTGAAAATGACCCTTCCGAAGGATGTTTTTGTTGACCAAGTGCCCTCTGTAAGGGAACTTGTCCTTTGAGAGGCTCTTTGAAATTTTACATTAGATCACTCCTTTGAAACAAGCTATTGAACCAAGGCATTGAACCACTTGGTTGAACCAAATGTTGAACCAAGGCTTTGAACCTCTTCGTTGAACCAAGTATTTGAACCAAAATGGTTGAATGAACCAAGTTGATGAACTGCTCCATTGAACCATAAGACATTGAACCTCTTTGCTGAACCAAGGCTTTAAACCTCTTCATTGAACCAAGGCTTTAAACCAGAATGGTTCAAGCTGATGGTTCATTTGATTGAGCCGAAGTGATGAACTAACCATTGAACCAAAAGATGATGAACCAACTGTTGAACCACAAGACGTTGAACCTCTTCATTGAACCAAGGCTTTGAACCTCTTCATTGAACCAAGGCTTTAAACCTCTTCATTAAACCAAGGCTTTGAACCAAAATGTTTCAAGCTGATGGTTCATTTGATTGAGCTAAAGCAATGAACTAACCGTTGAACCAAGTTTTGGTTCAATGGTTCAAACAAATCCTTGAACTGACTGACAAACCATTTGACGTCAAACCAATCATTGAAATAAATGCATTGAACTTACTGTTGATGCTTTCCAATGGAGATTTTTGTTTGAACCAAGGCACTAAACCAATCTCAAAAAAGACTAAGTGTTAGAAATCAATTCTTTTGATTGAACCCACCTGTAAAAGCTATGAAGCTCATTGAACTTGTAGAAATGAACCGGCTTGTAGAGTTCATAGAAATCAAGTCTATAGAAATAAACCTATAAAGCCCATTGAACTTGGTTTGTAAAGTCTATATATTTTCTCTTCTTGCTGAGTCCATAGATTTTCTCTTCCTGTAGAGTCCGTAGATTCAAGCCTACAGAGTCTGTAGATTTAAGCCTACAGAGTCCGTAGATTTTTGAAAAGCTTACAAAATGAGTAATTTGAATGCCCAAGACAAATTTTGAAAAGGGAAGAGACAATTTTGGTCTGTAGGACCAAAATAGTTCAAATGTTGTCCCAAAAATGAGTGATATTTTTGGGGGACAATAGCTGGCTCCAGTTGGGGAACTTCTATCACTTGCAAAAAGAATTGAAGGGAGTAGAATTCAAAATCTCTAGTTTCTTCATGTGTACCATTGGGTTATGGAGTCATGATACCAAGAAATTAAAGGCATAAAAAAGGAAACAAACAAAACAAAATAGAATTAAAAACTGTACAAATATACATATATACAGATGCAATGATCTGACATTTCAAGAGTTGAAATGTTTCAGATGTTGCCCATTGTGAGGCAGAGAAAAGAGTGTGCCATCTTGATATTTTAGTAGAAAGCTATTTTCACCAATGTGCTGATGAATTATAAATGGGCCTCTCTAAAGGTAGTCAAACTTTCCATGCATCCCCTTTGGTTCTCTCCTTTTGTCCCACAACAAGACTTGATCCCTAATCTGGAAATCACAATTTTTAGCCTTCTAGTCAAAGAGTTTCTTTACCAGACTTTGATGAGCAGCAATTATTTCCACCACCATGGTTCTCTATTCTTCCAACTCAGTTAGGCACATGATTCTTTTATCAAGAGAACTTGCATATGTCTGATATTCAATTGCCTTTGCCAATTTCAAGGCTGGCAATTCTAAGGTGATTGGTATTTCAACGTTGATACCATAAAGAAGTTGAAAAGGAGACATACCAATTGCCCTCTTTGGTGTGATTCTATTTGCCCATAGAGCATCAACCAATGCTTTATGCCATGTCCTTTGATTGTCATCCACTATCTTCTTGATGATAGTTACTAGGTTCTTATTGCTGGATTCAGCTTGTCTATTCCCTTGTGGAAAATAATCAGAAGAGTGAGAGAGTATAATTCCATAATGGAAACAGAATTGTGTAATCTCTTGAGAGTTGAAACAAGCTACATTATTAGTAACAATTTTGATTAGAACTCCAAACTTGGAAATGATATTCTCTTTGAGGAAGTTGCATACAACTTCTGAAGTAGCATGCTTAGTTAGGATTGCTTCTACCCACTTGGTGAAATAGTTAGTTGTTGTAAGGACATAATCATGTCTAGCACTCGAAGATGGGTTTATAGTCCCAATAAAATCAAGTCCCCATTGCTATAAAAGTTCTTCTATGATCACTGGCTTGAGAGGCATAGCAGCTAACTTGGGTCTTTCAATAAATTGCTGACAGAGTTCACATTTTCTCACCCACTTATGTGCATCTTGGGAAAGAGTTGGCCAGTAATACCTGGCTCGTAGAATCTTGTGAGTAGTCATAGGAGTATAAAAATGTCCTCCACAGGCTAGATTTTGGAAAGATTTTAAAAGATGGCTTTGTTGCTCTTTTTCTACACAATGAAGGAATACTCCATCTATGCTTCTCTTGTACAAGCCATTGTCCTAAAGGACAAAATTTATAGATTTCAAATTCATAGTCCTCCTTTCTTTGTAAGACAAATGACCAAGAAATTCACCATAAGTAAGGAAATGAGCGATACCTGAATACCATTTATTGGTAGTGGAGATAAAAAAAGACTGTTGGTGTTTCTTTGACTTCAGTTTCTTCACGTTGTGTGTCTTCTATCTTATTGTCAGCAATTAATTGGCATAGGCCTTTACCCCTAACCAGCTTTGTCAGCTTGATGTCTAGATCAAACTCTTAGATCTTTGTAATCCAATTACCTCTTTTCATGCCAAACTCCTACTAAGTTAATATAGACTTGACTGTAGTGTCAGGCACTAGGGCAGTAATATGTGAATTCAAAATATAGAAGCGGAAATGTTTGACTACTTTCACCAAGGCATAAACATGCTTCTCTATATTTGAATACTTCATCTCATAGGTTTTGATAGGGCAACTCATGAAAGAGATACGAGATTCCATACCTTCACTGTCTTGTTGAACAAGAATTACTGAAAGAGTGTGTTCAGATGCATAGCTGTATATGATGAAATCTTTGTTGTAATCTAGGCAAACCAAGGTAGGGGCATGAGCAATGGCAGTTTTGATATCTTGAAATGTTGATTTTCCTTCTTTATTCTAGCTAAAGATGGTCTTTCCTTTCATCATGTTCACAATGTGTCTAGTTTTCTCAACAAATTTAGGGATGAATCTCCATAAGAAATTCACCTTTTTCAAGATAGAATGAACAACATTTTTTCTTGTAGGCAAATTAATCTCCTGAATAGACTTGACTCTATCTGAGTCAATATTTATGCCTTCTTTTGACACAATGTGTCCAAAGATTTTCCCTTTTGTTACTCCAAAAATATACTTTTTGGGATTTAATCAAATACCATTTTGGTGACAGTGCTCCAACACTTGTTGTAAGTGACGTACATGATCAGATCAATTCTTTGAAAAGACAATCAAGTCATCAAGGTATACCACTATGAATTTATCAATCTCATCATTGAAATCTAGATTCATTTCTCTCTGAAAGGTAGCACCAACATTTATCAAGCCAAAAAGCATTCTTCTATATGCTAATGTACTCCAAGGTGTGGTGAATGCAGTCTGGTGTTGGTCTGCTTCACCAAATTCAACTTGATTATATCTTAAGAAGCCATATAGCATTGATAACATCTCTGAACCTGTCACTGTTTGAAGTACTTGGTCCATAATTGGCAAAGGATAATTATCCTTTAAAGATGCTTGATTCAGATTTTGAAATCTACACAAATGCAAATTTTGCCATTCTTCTTCCTTATAGGCACTATGTTTGCAATCCATGTAGAATGATGGATTGGGAAGATGATTCTAGCATTTAACATTTTTTGTATCTTAGACAGAATAGTACCTAATATTTTTAGATTATACTGTCTATATTTTGCTTGTATGGCATTGAGTCATCCTTGAGAGGAATGTCATGGTAAATTTCATCTGGTCTGAGAGACTTCAAGTCTTCATAAGAATATGCTGAGACATCCATGTATTGACAAAGTAAAGAGGTGAACTTGAATTTTTCTTCAGGGGTACAACACTTACCAATATTGACCATCTTGGTATTTTTTTCAGTAGTCAGATTCACTTGATCGAATCCCTGAGAGAAACTCGAGTCTATTTGTTGTTGTTTGATGAATTTATCATGCTTGTCAAACAGCTTTTCAAGAGAAACCAGGCCTTTGGGAATTTTGTTTCCTTTCAAATTTAATTTTTTTTCATTTATATCTGAACTAGATTCAGAGGTTGATTTATTCTTTTGAGATTCACTACCTTCAAAACATAGTTGTTCAAAATTATCTTTTCATTCCATGAAGGCAATGACTTGATGATCATCATTGAATACTTGCCAATGATCAACATTGTCAAGAAAACTTGGTTTATAGACCAGCTCAATAGTATACCTATCTTCTTTGAAATCTGAATGATGAACTAAGAGAGTTCCTGAAATAGTAAGTGCATTAGCTCTGTCACTAGACTCTTTGGGTATGGTAGAAATGTTGAAAGCATCAAAGCTTTCAATTTTGTCCCAAACCAAGTTATGGTAGTGGCGTAATATTTCATTCTTGGTTTGGTAAAGATTTATTACATGACAAACCACTAATTCAGCATCCCCTTTGGCATGAAGAAACTTGATGCCTTTGTGTTGAGTAGCCTTCATGCCAAGCAACAGAGATTCATATTTAGTTGTAATGTTAGTGTTGCTAAACTGTAATTTGTAAGATGAAGGAAATATATCTCCTTGAGGAGATATCAACACAATCCCAGCTCTTGAACTGGTAGAGGAATAGCTACCATCAAATTCCAAAGTCCATATCTCATTTGATATTGATTTTTATTTAGACTTTCTTTCATAAAAAATGGAGAATCCTTCTTAGTCTGTACTGCAGCCTACTAGTTTTTTTGTTGTTCTTGTTGAACTGATTTCTGAGTTGACCCTTTCAAGAATTATATCAGATGTTTCATACACTTCATCTGTAGATAGAAAATAGTTACCCATACCTGTGGATTCAAAAATGATTTGAGCTTTAGGGGCTGATGTCTGGGTGACCACATATTTTGCTTCCTTTTCAGGGAGCAACCTCTTCATTATGCCTTGAACATGGATCCTTGCCTCAGACAAATCCATGATTAGTTCCCCTCCCACATCCTTTCAAAAAAAATTCCAAGCAAAAAAGCCATAGGATGTTGGGACATCAGCCACCAAGATAGTCATCTTGATTCTCTTATTTGGAAACGCTGTAAATGCAAATTATGCATCTTTGATTTGCCCCAACAATGGTACTTGCTTGTTCTCCATGGAGAAACATATCCCAAATGTCTTGGTTATTGTGAGACCAAGAGACTCAGCTACTTTAGCTGGCATGACATTATCAGATGCACTTGAGTCTATAATATAGTTACTCAGCTTATGGCCATTAATTAACAAGGAAACATAGAAAAGTTATATTTTTCTAGGATCAGTTGGGGGAGTAATGACCATATTATGTGGAATAGGCATTTTCTTTATAGAATAAGGAGTTACCTTTTTATCCTTTTGTCCTACAGGGATAGTTTGGTTTTTGACATATTGGACTAGCTTATTCAATTGATCAGAATTGGACTGTAAATATTTGAAATTAGATATTTGTATTTTTGTCTTTTTGACATGATCGATTATGTCAAATGGTTGAATTGAACTAGGTACAGAGAAAGGTACTTCAAATTTTTGAGTTTTAAGAGGGATGGGAGGTGGGCTAGTTTGCAAATTTGAAATAGAAGGGGAAGGTGAAATTAATGTATTTGCCTTTTGAGTGATTACTGGATCCTTTGACTGAAAAGGTAGAATGGTTCCATGCTTAGCAATCGTGACTGATGGCTATAGTTTCTCTTTTATCTTCTCTTTATTAGCCTGCTAGACTGATTAGTTTTTAGACCTGGTAAACACTGTGTATGATCCATCAAAAACTTCTCCTATGTTTTTGGGTTCATCTTGGTAGTTCAAGAAACCAATATGGGAGTCATCAGCTGATTCTTCTTGATTATCTTCAAAGAGATCAGCATCATTTTCTTGATTCAATTCAGGCTAGAAAGAGAACTCTGATTCTGCTTCAAGATATCCCATTACTGAATTGGTTGGAGGAGCTTCTAGGGTAATTTTCCCTTGTGAGGAAGGAAGACAATTTTGTTGCCCTTGATTCCTGGCAGCATTGCCCTGATATGACTAATTTGGGAATGCCCTTCTATATGAAGGAGCATAAGACATTCTTTGAGCCATTTTCTTTTTGAGAGCAAGCAACTCATTTTCTAAATTTTGCACCATTGGATCTGTGGTGCCTATAGATGCATATTCAAAAGATGATGAAGCTCTATTTCTATTTGGATCTCTTCTTATCTTCCTTGCTAAGATGAGATCATCTTCTACCTTAGTGGCCAAAAGTTGAGCTGCAGTAAGATCTATTTGACCATCACATCTCAAGAGAAAACTTACTTCAGGTAGCTGAGAATTAATGAAAAAGCATTTAAGATTCTCAGCTGTAGGTCAAGCAATTACAGGGATTCTATTCCTCAATTTGTCAAATTTGGCTATAAAGTCTCTCATTGGTTCATGAGGCTCTTTCTTCATAAATGTAAGTTGAGCCAAAAGTGTATGTGCATCTTCTGCAGGTTTGAATCTGGCTTCAAACTTAGCTTTGAGAGTATTCCAATTAGTCACTGACTGAGCCTATAGATGATAAAACCAATATGTAGCAACACCTTGTAGTGTCTCCATAAAAATCCTGATTGCTACATCATCAAATTCTACTTCGATTATTCCACAAGCTATGCTAAAAGCTACAATGTGCTCATCAGGGTGAACTTTCTCACCACCATAGAATTTGGGGAAGTTCTTCCTTGAACTGTGTGGAAGCTCATGTAGAGGTGGAGTAAGATTGAGAGGACCAAAAGCATTACCCCAGGGGCCTTAAACTACCATTGTAGGATTATGAAAAGGAGGGATAACAAATCTCAAAGGGGTAATTATAGGCAAAGCTTTATCAACAGTAGAAGTAGATACTTCGTCTGGCAATGGAGATCTAACTTTAGTAGGGGGAAAGCTCTTGGTTCATTGGAGATGAGATGGTGAAGTAAATAGATCAAAATCACTTTGCTTTACCAACTTGAGTACAGGGTCAATGATACCTTTAGCCCTTTGGCTTCATGTATACCTTGAATTTTCTAGATTGTGAAACAAAATTGGAAAACAATTGACCTTACTTTAGTTAAAGCTTGAGGCTTTAAATTGTGCATTCTTTCCTTATTGGTGTGGAGGTGAATAGATAGATTATAAATGGATAATGGATTTTATTCCCCAATGGAGTTGCCATAAACTTTTGGTTGAATATTTTTTCTATCAACGTACTGATAAACAAAATAGGTCTGATTAGCCAAAGTAGGAAGATTAGTCATCCAAATGTGCAGTTTTTACCACATCAAAAGGAAACTGATCTCTCCTATCATCAAGGGGAGGTTCCCTATAGGTATGTTATATATATATATATATATATATATATATATATATATATATATATATATAGAAAATAATACTCAAGGGTAGGACAAACCATCCATCTCTCTTTCTTTAGAGATGATGTGTGCAAATCAAAGTAAAAACTCAAAGGAAATGATAGACAACACTCCTCTTCTTTCAGAAGTACTATTCAGTAAACCGCAAGAATACTCCTCGTAGTAACAACAAAATGTAGCAAAGGATGTAATAACCAAAAAATTGAGATGCAACAAAAAACCTCCACCTGGATTTCTCAAGTGTATGATACAAAGGACACTGAGGCCATAAAGTCGTCTGAAGGTCCTTTACATAGAAATGAAAAGAAAACACACTACAGGCAATTATGGGGGCATAAAGTCTCACCACACTTGACACTTCAGGACACCTTCCTGACTGCTATCACTAATTCTGCTTGTTGAATTAAAGGAATAAAAGATATATTAAGGAAAAAGACATAAGAATAGTTTCCCCAACAACAAAGATATCATAGTACAAAGTCTAAAAAATCACTTGCTTTCTTATTCCAATAACAAAATATGATCAACAAACTAAGCTTAAAGTCTTAGAAGTGCCTTTCAATTTGGGCAGATTTTCATTCTGATTGTCAAAAAAAAGATGATTTTACAATAAAAGAGAGTCCCTTATATAACCACTTCAAGAAGGACTCAGGAACAGTAACACATCATGTTGCATTAAAAATTGTTAAGAATATAGGCTAGAAATTAAGGGCATCTACCCATTTATTTTTCTCAATGTAGGGAAACAAGTCATGCTTATTGAAAGTTTGCAACTTTCAATGTCCACCTGGTGATTTGATCCTTCCTTCATCATTCCTTCTTTTCTGGTTAATTGAATCTGGTCCTAGATTCAATTTGCTATTCTATCCTTTAGTCATTTTCTAATGGCCTTGACCTTAAAGCTTGTGAATGCATTCAAGTCTATAGATTCAAAGGATCAACAGCTAGTTTGTTCTCTTGAATTTGATGTCTTTAGGCATGTCACCCCTTGGTCCTTCTTCAGCTTTTCTATTTGGCACTTTCCTAGATTGAACTTACCTTTTTGAGCCTTAATAAATGACCTACTTTGGGTCAGGAAGAGCCTCCTGTAAGGGTATCTACCCTTTGGGTTGGTCTTCAAATGGCCTTTAGGCTTCTTTATTCTGGCAAGTTGCTAGAGTTCTTCCTTTGGATTTCTTGTTTCATGTCTTCCCAAAGGGAAGGTGACCCTTTGGCTTTAGGGAAGTATCCTTAAATTTGGTAGCTAAGAGTCCCTCGTAAGGGCACCTGCCCTTCAGGGTCCTTTGGTAGCCTTTTATTTAGTGAACTATTCAACAAGCTTTCTTACGGATAATTCCTATGGGTATTTTCCTTAGGATTTCTCCATGGGAAAATTCCCATAGAAAAAAAGTCTGAGGACAAATTCCCATGAATAAAAAGTCCACAAAAATTTCCCATGGATAAAAAGTCTACAAAAATTTCTTTGCCTCTGTCAAATCCTTTGAGTTTTCCTACGCCCACGACTGGTTCTTGAATTCTTTCAAACTTTTTGTCCGAAAGAATTCCTTAGGACAAAAGTATGAAAGAATTGACTATCTGCCTTAAAAAAAATTCTGAAGGAATTTACCTTTACGGCCTTCTTCAAAAATGACCCTTCTGAAGGGTGTTTTTGTCTACCAAGTGCCCTCTGTAAGGGCACTTATCCTTCAGGAGGCTCTTTGAAAGTTTACATTGGATCACTCCTTTGAAACAAACTGTTGAACCACTCTATTTAACCAAGGCATTGAACTGCTTGGTTAAACCAAACATTAAACCAAGGCTTTGAACCTCTTTGTTGAACCAAGGCTTTGAACCAAAATGGTTCAAGCTGATGGTTCAATTGAATGAACCAAGTCGATGAACTGCTCCATTGAACCACAAGATGTTGAACCTCTTCATTGAACCAAGGCTTTGAACCTCTTCATTGAACCAAGGCTTTGAACCAAAATGGTTCAAGCTGATGGTTCATTTGATTGAGCTGAAGCGATGAACTAACCATTGAAACAAAAGATGATGAACCAACTGTTGAACCACAAGACATTGAACCTCTTTGTTCAACCAAGGCTTTGAACCAAAATGGTTCAAGTTGATGGTTCATTTGATTGAGCTAAAGCGATGAACTAACCATTGAACCAAAAGATGATGAACCAGTTATTGAACCAAGTTTTGGTTCAATAGTTCAAACAAAGCCTTAAATTGACTGACGAACCATTTGACATTGAACCAACCGTTGAACCAAATGCATTAAACCTACTGCTAATGCTTGCCAAGGGAGATTTTTGTTTGAACCAAGGCACTAAACCAATCCCAAAAATGACCAAGTGTTAGAAACTGATTCTTTTGATTAAACCTGCCTGCAGAAGTTGTGAAGGCCATTGAACTTGTAGAAATCAACATGCTTGCAGAATTCATAGAAATCAAGTCTATAGAAATCAACCTATAAAGCCCATTGAACTTGGTTTGTAAAGTCCATAGATTTTCTCTTCTTGCTGAGTCCATAGATTTTTTCTTTCTATAGAGTCTATAGATTCAAGCCTGTAGAGTCTATAGATTTAAGCCTGTAGAGTCCATAGATTTAAGCCTGTAGAGTCCATAGATTTAAGCCTGTAGAGTCCATAGATTTCTAATAAGCTTGAAAAATGAGGAATTTGAATGCCCAAGACAAATTTTGAAAAGGGAAGAGACAATTTTGGTCTGTAGGACCAAAATAGTTCAAATGTTGTCCCAAAAATGAGTGATATTTTTGGGGGACAACAAGGTAGACCTTATCAGCAACAAAACCAAAGTACCTATTAGTATCTCAATAACTAAATACCACCTTATCAAGGATTTAAAGATAATAGGAAACCTTATCAAAATTAAGGATCTATACACCAAACTAAGCCATATGCAACCCTTGATCCCACTGTGCCTTCTAGCTCAAAATCTATTGTTTCTCAAAATAACTTAATGCGAGATCCAAATTGGTAGTCTTCCAATCCAAATGACATTCATAATCAATATTTGGTATCATAAGAGATTACCATGCCATGGATGACACAAGAAGAGTTCCCTCTTTAAGGTGGTCAATATCAAGACATGAATATGGAAATCCAAGGAGAAGCTTAAAAATTTATAGGGCAACTTGATGTTATCAATGCAATTAGCATTTAGGTGATCACATTGCATTCAACCAAGTTGGTGAAACTAGAAACATAAATGGTCAAGTGGTATCTCTAACTAGAACTAAAAGAAGATCAATTGAAGAAGATCAGGATTGAGAAATACTTCTAATGTTCCTAATTTTATGGCAAATAATGTCAAAGATCAAGTTTTTGTTCTTATAACACAAAAGATTCAAAACACAAAGATAGTGAAAGTTACCTAAATTCCCCTAACTAAAGAATAGATAGTAGTTTAGAAGTTACAGCCAAAATTTATTGAAACATTTTTTGACATTATTAATAAAATGAAGAAATCAAATTTTATTATTAGCATGTGTGATTCCCTTGCCATCTCAGGGTAAAAGGACATGTTGATTCAACAAATTTTGAATATCAAGATATCTAAAGAACCAATTAAGAAATAAGAAGCTATCTTGGTGAATTTATACCAACAACTCAAGTAACCCAATTAGCAAATACATAAAACAAAAAAGGTGGATAAATTCGATGAGCAAGACCCCTCCCTTTTATCTCTCTTTGATAGTAGGTGATTATTTAGTCCATAATTTTATGGTACATAGTGGAGCTAGTAGCACTATCATGCCCAAACAAACTTTAGACAAGCTTGTTCTAGTTTATGAGCCAAATACAAAAGGAGTATTGAAATTAGATGGCTCACTAATGAAAATAGTATGCATGATAGAAGACCTAAAGTTGACATTACAGTTTGCCCCAATGTTATAATTCAAAAAAAAGTAGTTTTAGTGGACCTACCTCTATATTTTAACATGTGGCTATCAAGATATTTTAGTTCAAAAATTGGAGAAGATTTTTTCAGTTGATTGGACCTATCTAATGTTCAGAACTAGGTATGTCACTATAGTGACAATACTTGCTAAACCTAGTGCAATATTTCATTTGGAGCCATATATGCCAAGCATGGTGAACACTAATTGTGTTATCTTAGACAAACTATTATAAAATAGTGAGGTTGAATCTGAATCGCCTCTAGATGGAGTCCCAAATCTTTTCTTTGATGAATGGGCCTCTAATTTGCATGAGCACGATTCCTACAAGTTAATTGAATAAAAAATACTTGGTGTCTATTGTCTTCATGAAAATGATGCACTAATTCCAATATTGATGAAAGATGAGTAGCCTAGTGATGGACTATGGCAGCTATATTTTGATGGATCTGAGAAAAAACATGGTACTGGAGCTGGAATGATGTTAATTTATCTAGATAATCAAAGGTATTTATCTTCTCTAAAGTTTTAGTTTGGTTTTTTCAATAATGCCACTAAATATGAAGCATTAGTACATAGTTTTCAATGGGCAAGAAAGATGAAGGTTAGTTCCCTACAAGTCTTTGGAGATAGTGAACTAGTAGTTCACTAAGTAAAAGGACTTAATATATGCAATAACCCATTATTTAGGTCTTATAAGCATAGGGTATGGGGCCTAGTTGAAGACTTACAAGATTTCAATATTTAGGCCATTCCAAGAAATCAAAATAAGCATGCAAACAAACTGGTTGCTATTGGATCACAATTCAGTATCCTAGATAATATAAAAAGGAACAAAGTCCAATCACATATCAATGTAGTTATGAGACTTTGTGTCATAGACAACCATGGCAATTGAAAGGTATTTTAAGATGATAGCTAGATTGTTAGATTATTACAAGAAGAAGCTAAATTCTCCTCAAGGAACCAAGACAAGCATTTATAATAGTATGATGATCATATTGTGCAATTAAAGATAAACAAGTTGCCTAGAGGACTAGTCACCCTAAAAAATATATTTATTAGAGATGATAAATTAAGAATAGAAAAGTTTTCTTTATCAAACATGGAAGAACACTACACAATGTAAAAATTATAACTAGAAAAAATTTAAATCTAGGTAAATTTTTCACGTCTTTAGAGAAAAAAAGATTTTATTAAGTTATGTTCAAATTTTACAGATGTCTTTGCATGGTAGTATAGTGACCTTAAAGGGTTTGATCCAAGTATATCTCAATATACCATTGAATTAGAAGATGAGACTAGGCTAGTCAGACAAATGCAAAGGCCAATCAATCTAAATCTTGAACTCTAATGAGAATTTAACTACATAAGCTCATTGAGTCAGCCATAATATTTCTAATTAAGCACTCAACTTGGGTATCAGACCTTATTATAGTATAGAAAAAGAATAGTGAAATAAAGCTGTGTCACCTTCCATGACTTTTACAAAGCCTCTCTCAAAGATCACTATCCATTTCCATCAATGGAATAGGTTTTATAGCTAGTTGTAAATTTAGAAAGGTTCTCTTTATTGGATGGTTACAATGGATATAACCAAATTTTGGTTAGAGAAGAAGACCAGTATAAAATAGCCTTCACCAAAAGTAGGGGATATTTACATATATAAAGATGACTTTTAGTTTATCTAATGTGAGATCCACTTTTCAAAAAGCTATGGACATGGCATTTTAGGGTCTCCTCAACAAGTTTATTCTTGTAAATCTAGATGACGTAACAATATTATATAATAGCACAAATGAGAACATGATTAATCTTAGATAGGTATTTTAAAGATGTAGAGAATTTGGAGTGTCTTTAAACCCAAAAAGATGTTTTTTATTTGTTCATGAAGGTAAGATTCTGAGACATGCTATTTCAAATAAAGGCACAAGCATAGACCCTGATAGGATAGAATCAATTCTTGCACTATCATTGCCTAAGCATAAGAAAGCCTTAAAAATATTTTTAGGCATTAGTAAATTCAAAATAAGATACATTTTAAATTTTTATTCTTTATATAAGCCACTTATAGCCATGTTAAAGAAATATTAGAGTTTTAGTTGGTCTAAAGGAGTGAAAAGTTTTGAAGAAATCAAGAAATCTATAGTCAGTGCTCCTACACTTTTGAACCCTAATTTTATTAAAGATTTATTCTTATATAGATATGCTAACCTTGACACAATATTAGGTATTCTCATATAACAGAACAAAGAGACTTTGGAGTAGACAATAGCCTTTTTTAGTCAAGGCTTAGAAGAATATGAAACAAGGTATTCTTTTGTTGAGAAGTACATTATTTTAGTTATAAGGTCTCTTAAAAAATTTAGGTACTTATTGTCCAATAATAATATACATTTGATGGTTGTACATCCAAGTGTCAAAGACTTTATTCTAAAAAATATAGTGACAAAAGAGCTAGTTGGATAACCAAGGTCATGGAATATGACATTGAGATCAAAGTCACAAAATTGGTTAGAGGTAAAGGACTCTGTGAACATCTAGCCCAAAACTTGCAGGAGTTTAATGAACAAGTTATGGTGACAAATGATAAAAAAATGTGCAATTAATCAAGCCTCAAATTAGATTTGGTTGCAATATATGGTAAGATATCTATAATATGGTATTTATACTTCTCATCTCACTCCTTCAAAGAGGAGATATTTTAGATTACAATAAATTACTTTTATCCTTATTGATAATGTATTATTTAAAAAGGATATCAATGGTATACTACTAAGATGCATAGAACTAGGTCAGACATAGAAGTTACTCAATAAATTCCATGATGGACATGGTGGAAGACATTACTCAACCAAGATTAAAACTCATAAGATCATGAAAGGTGGGTATTACTAGCCAAGTTTATTTGGTTATTTCCATGCATGGGTCAAGAAATGTAGATAGTATGCCATGTTTGTTTGAAAAGTTAGACTTGCAGCCTTACCTCTCCAACCAATTTCAGTTAATCAACCATTTTTACAATGGGGATTAGACTTTATTGGTGTTATCAACTGCCCATCAAGTTTAGGACACAAGTGGATCCTGACTACCATAGATTTTTTTACTAGATGGATAGATGTAGTAATATTAATAGAAGACAATGAAACTAGTGTTTTATACTTATATGAAGGTTTAATTACCATATTTAGGGTCCCTTCAAATATAATTTTAGATAATGTTATGGCTTTTGTAGGATCTAAGATCAGCCAGTGGGCAGTTCAACATAGTATTTTTCCTAGTACCTCATAAAACTATTATCCACAAGGTAATGGCCTTGTTAAGTCTACCAACAAGAATATATTAAAGATAATTATGATGACTTAGAAGATAATCAAATATCATGGCATCTCAAATTAAAATCAACTCTATGGGATAATAGGATTACCTGTAAAATATCAATTGTTAATTCTTCATACAAAGTAGTATATAATAATGAAGTAGGAATGCCTATTTATCTTGAATTCCCTATGGAATTATGCATTAGCTTGAGAGTTTGGAGACTAAGTGAATGTAAATAATATATGTTGATCTCATGGAGGTAGAGGAGACAAGGCATCAAGCCATGTTAGCTATGGAGGACCATCAAGCAATGATAAAGAGATATTTTGACAAAGGAACTTCTTCAAGAAGTTTCTAAAAAGGAGGTTTGGTCCTCAAGTGGGATGAGGATAGATCCAAGATAGGAAAACACAAAAAATTTGATTCTCTTTGGTGTGGACCATATACAGTTTTTGGTTGCAAATCCCATTACACTTTCTATCTCACAAGGATGAATGGTGAATAACTTCATATCTTAGACAATGGGATACATCTCAAACACTGCTATTAAGGAAAGCTAAGTCCCCTCTACATAGTTTTTTTCTTTTTTTCTCCAAAGTGTTTTATAACACATTAGCTAGTTTCCTTTCTTTTTGTTCTAAATAAGTGCTTCTTTCTTACACAATTGTTCAGTAGTTTAGTTGCCTTTATTTTTTAGGTTACTTTCCCTTTTAGTTTGTTTTCTTTCCTTGTTATTGGGATGTTTATACCTTTGCAATTTAAGAGGCTATCTAACAATCATGTAATGGTCCATTTATCATCTGTAATGATTTAATAGTCATGTACATGGTCTAAATTTGAGCATACCAGGCATGTTGTCTAGTCAAGTCACCAAAGATGTTGGCCATTCGTGGCCTACATATAGATATTTCAAAGACTGAGCAATGTTCTTGATTGAGAGAATAATAATATCATATTACTTAAAGTATAATTCTTTTGATCTTAGATAAATAGGTTGATATAGTAAATGGGAGATCCAAATAAGTTTACATAGGTAATTTTAGATAAATAGATCATGAACAAGTTTCCTTATGCTTCATAAGTTCATTCAAGCTTCCAAAGATGAAGCAAAAGTTCAAAAGAACAAGTTTAGGAGTCAGATTGTCACTAGGATGTCATGTAAGAGAAAGTGGAATGACCAACTTACGCCTTTAGTATCTTCACTTAAAAGAGTCTTGGGACCAATAGATAAAAAGGGTTTGTTCCCTTTGACCTCAAAAACATCTCCAATAAATTTGGGCCCTCTACAATTCCTTCATTTGAAAAGATAATTTGTCAAAATTGATCAAATAATAAATGAAAATCAT
Organism: Torreya grandis; assembly: GCA_037957365.1. Lineage (NCBI taxonomy): Eukaryota > Viridiplantae > Streptophyta > Pinopsida > Cupressales > Taxaceae > Torreya > Torreya grandis. Next base: position 56,858 of record JARHVA010005381.1, on the reverse strand, counting down.
ACAAAGATCAAATTAAAGACATTGTGGAAATATATCTATGCTTAAATTTAATGGTTTATGGGATGTCAAATACATCTACATAGATGTCAAATGACATTCACATGAATATCAATTTTAATCAAAATAAGTAATTATTTGGGTTTAAAAGGTTCTTAAAATGTTTGAACTTGGTAAAGATCCAATGTTCTATGGGAATCCTCATACTGACACATAAGATCTACTAATTTACATTGACTCAATCAAGTCAAAAGGTCCTAAAGTTAAATCTTTTAAATATCTATAAGTTGGACATAATCCAACAATGTGAAATGATCAAGTGTTGATTAAATAGAGAAAAATCACTAACAAAAGGATGAGTCTCAGGCAAATCAATGGCTTACACTCAATTGTACCAATGATCTAATGGAGCATAAAAAATGACAAGAAAGTGGGACTAAGGAGATCAATGGTGCATGTGAACTTATACGTCTTGATCAAATGACATGCATGAGTCAAACTAGTCAGTGAATCCAAGGAGCAAATGAGTTAAGGATAAGTGGCACAAACACCTTATATTAGTAGAAGATCAATGTCTCATGGGCATCCATGCACAAATAGATCAACAGTGTGAAGTAGAGTCAATATAGTTGGATATGATGTAGATGAATTTAGTTGGTTTTTGTCAACTAATAAGCAAATTCAAGATTGGGACATTTTTCATGAAATTTAAAAAGGTTATTTAGGACCTAAGTAAAGTAAATATAGAGGAGTTGAGCTCAAAGGTGAACTAGAGTTGAACTAGGGCCACAGTTTAAAAACCAAGCATCATTAATAAAGATCCATATATGTGATATTGATCCTTTGGGTATAATACAAAATTTGAAGATAGACTAATGAATATGTGAAAACCAATGGTCTAAGATTTATTTTCAAATATAGTGGACCTATGTCTCACCTCATCATGGTTCACATTTTTAGTTTTAGATGACCACTTAATGTATATGTGGAATTTTTTAGCTAGTTTCAAGACATGATCTTGTCAGCAAATCAAGTAAATGATGACATGATTCTAAGAAAAGATCTAGCAATTAGATAAAGGCAATGGACATTTAATTCTTTTATAGAGTTGGTTGTTTATTGATAAGATCAAAGTCAACATCCTCAAGAGTGATAATCCATCAAAAGTGGTTGGGCCTTTTTCAATGAAAATCTCTCTCTCTCTCTCTCTCTCTCTCTCTCTCTCTCTCTCTCTCTCTCTCTCTCTCTCTCTCTCTCTCTCTCTCTCTCTCTCTCTCTCTCTCTATGTGTGTGTGTGTGTGTGTGTGTGTTAGTGTTATAAATGTAGGCTTCTAAGCCTTGATATTGATCAATTTATCCCTATTTTTTGGGATGACCATACTCTACCAAAATTTATACTGTGACACCTTTTTGACACAATAAAGACTAAATTCCATCATTTCCTAAGTTGGATTGAAGTGTGTTCTATGAATTCATGCACTAGAGTTAAGTGAATGTATGTTCCTTGCTTATGTCTAGAGTTTTATCACCTTCAAAAAATGCTTAATAGTCTTACAAGTCATTATAAGCATAATTCATAGTTTATTGTTTAGTTTTAAAGTGGATATTTGCCATCTCTTACTAATCTGATAACTGATTAATGCCCTGTTCTAGAATATTAATGTGAGATTTATGTTCTTTGGTCTAAAAGGTGTCTCATAGTATGTTTTGTATGATTTGGAGTGATCAAATCATTGGTGCATCATCACTTTTTACATGCTTTTATAATTTTTGTCAATTCTCTCTCCCTTTTCCAAACAAGTGATAGTTTAAGTTTAGTGTAGGTGATAGATCCATAAGGAAGTTGAACTTCTCTAAAAGTATGATCCACTTTTAGGATACCCACAGCCTAAGATCAGTCTCATGTTGGTATATATTTGATTAGAGGACCTAAACAATCCCCTTGTTCAACTAGGGTGCAATATAGAACCCCAAAACTACCTACATATAGTCCAAATAGACATCATGTCAATTTATCTCAACCCTAGTGGAAAATACTATGAATCAATAGCAAGGTTGAAAATAGGAATGGCATTGGAATAAAATAAAATGGTACCTAAAAATAAATTAAAATGAGGGAAAGGTATAAGAGTCTCCAAGGGCAATGTCATGTGAGAACCAAATGTGTCCAATTATCAAAGTATCATACGAATAATAGGTAAGAATTTTTTCAAATAGGTTTCAATATACCTTCTAATTTTGTAAAAAGGTCAAGACAAGAAGACTAATGGTCATAATAAGATGGTTTGGGTTGAATAAGATTGAATGTCTAAAATGTCTTGAATGACATAGATTGTAATAGATAATATGGCTTGAAAATAATGGTATATAATTTAGATAGGGTTGCCCCCATGTGTTAATTTGCTTTTAGACAAAAAAATATTTATGCATGATGTTAAAAACCTATTTTTCATTTTGGTACTTACCCAAGGTGCCATAAGTATTATTTTCACTATTGGATGAATTATTTATTTCTCTTTTTATTTTTATTGTATTTTTAATTAATTTCTATGATTTTTTAGATTTAGTAGAATCTCAACTCAATGGAGGATTATGAGATTCATGACATGGACCCTTTATTTTCTAACTAATAGTTATTGAAAATGGTTTCCCTATCAAGATGATGTCATTGTTGTGAATGAGATGATTGTTGTCATGATCTTCATTGATTGTTCATTATAATTCCTTGACCTCTATAGACAAAATGTCTTCATAGCATATATAAAAAATAGTGTTGTAAGGAAGAGTAAATAAGGGTAGACATGGGCTAAATGGTCTAAGTAGATGATGTAATATAGACCATGAATGGATAATAAGATCAAAATGGAATGTATAATAGTTGGTGGACAAATGAAGATTGGGATATTTCATTTACACACATTGTTGTTGATTTTGAATTTGACTTAATTTTGGTTTTGGTGGAGTAAATATTTACTTCAATATCTTATTAATCAAGTAGTGAATATATAATTGGTTTGAATATTGGTGCCTTGAAGAGGTTTTCACAAAAAAATATTCTTTTTTGTTTTGATTTGGATTATCCAATTGCACCTTGAATAAGGTTTCACTAAAGGATGTTGATAACTCATTTTTATTTTCACTTATCACCTTAAGTAAGTTTTCACTAAAGGATTCTAATTTTTTATTCTAATTGTCCCTTATCATGTTAAATAAGATTTCACTATAAAAAGTTGATTTGGGACTTTGATTATCCTTATCACCTCAAACAAGGTTTCACTATGAGATTGTTCTTCTACTTGGATATTGTCTTGCTTCCCCAAAAAATATGTCACTAAAATGTCACCACAGAATAAGTTTAGCAATACCTAAGTATGTTGGTCATAGATAACATTTGTAAGAGGTGTAATATCAATATAATGGATAGGTTGGTTAATAGTAAAAGCATGTGTAATGGAAATATAAGGGGGAAATACAACACAATCCTCATAGAAGATATTAGGAGAATTTGTGTTGATGCTTAAATAAACATCCTTGACAACCATAGAAGGATCACAAATGCTTTCAATCTAATCTAAAAGGAACATGTAGCCAATGTTGTAATATCCATTAATATCTTATTATTTTGAAGTTGATTCTAACTCAAGAGGATGTAAATCCAATGTTGAGGCTGATGTTGATTTAGATTTTAGTGTTAAATCTGATATTAGTTCCATAATGAAAACCAATTATGATATTGCTTTTAAAATAGAACATTATTTTGATGTTGGACTAGACACAAAGAGGACTAGTTAAATTGTATTGTACACAATTACCTTATTCACTTTTTTCTTGGAAAATGGAGGCTTTAGGACAATGTAATGTTTGTAAATGGGTGATGTTTGTCAATGTTTAGATGATATACTTTTGGTCAATGGTATGTTATTAAAATATGGGTGCATTAAAGATGGGTCCTATGTCAAACAAAGGTTCTTTGTTAAATATAGGTGGATCATCAATGGTTTGGATTTGGTTGAATATGGGTGATTCAAAAAAAATGACAATAATTGTTTGACTATATTGATATTATATTGTAAGTATATGTATTTTATCATGTTTGGGAAGGGTATCATGGCATATCCCAATTGATTAGTTATCATACTTGGAAACACTTGCATTGTCAATAGATAAGGTCCCTTAGAGGGATAATGGCATAAAAGATCTAAATTGTTGGCTTTAAGTAGATTAATTAGCTATTAGTACAATGGGTGTTTCTCTAGGAGCTCTAATGAAATAGTGTATGTTGTCCACTAGAAATCTAGTTAAAAGTTTTCACCAAGCTTTAATAATCTTACAAGTATTTCATCTTTGTTGTCAATAAGGAGTCATGGAAATTGGTCTCGTCCATAGTCTGCACTAGATGACACATTTAGGAGGTATTATCAATTTTATTTATGATCAACACTAAATGGTATATTTTTAAGGTTAAATTGAGAAAGTTTCAGCCTCACTTATTGACTAAATACTAACATTACTAGAACAAGTTTAGGATCATGAGATGCCATGACTTAAATTAACCTTAGACTAATGTCCCCAAATAAGGATACATGTAATGGGAATGGGATAAAATAATTTGGCCCCAAATAGGGTAGACTCAAATTTAACATAATTGGAATGGGCCCAAAGAGGGTGGTCTTGGTCTTGATGTAATTAGAATGGGTCCAAAGAGGATGATTTTGGTCTTAGTATAATTGGAATGGATCAAAATAGGGTGATGTTATAATTGGTTCACAAATATGATGGTTCCAAAAAGGGTAATCTTGCTTAAATTAGATTTGATTGAAATGGTATCAGTTCGATTATCCTTAAATAGCGTGAATTGGCACATATTGGAATTGGGCCCAAATAAGGGTAACCTTTGTCTTAATGTTATTAAAATGGGCCCAAAGAAGAGAGTCTTGGTATTGGAATTAATTCTCCCCAAACATGATGGATAGGCATAGATGGGAATTGGTCAAAATGGTCTTGATTCAATTTTCCCTAAATAGGGGTGATTAGCCTAGCTATGATTCAAATTAAAGAAATGATAGATGTCATGACTGCATTCTTCCCAACTGACATTCGTGGGAGATTGAATGGAAAGATAATAAGTGTTTTTGAATTTGCATGTGATTCATTCTGGGATAGTTGGATTTGGCCTAAATAGACTTGATTTGGCATTGGAATTTATTTTAAGAAGAACCTAATCTTATTGGAATAGTTTACATGTTTTAAGATGAACCTAGTTTGTCTTTGATTGGCTTGGTATATGGTTTAAAATAAATTAGATCAAAATTGGAATGATTTTATGCATGGCTCAAGATGAACCTAAATTATATTTGATTGGCTTGGTATATAATTTAAGATTAACTAGATCAACATTGAAATGGTTTTGTACATGTTTTAAGATGAACCTAATTTGGATTTGACTGGATTGGTATATGGTTTAAGATAAACTCGATCAGAATTGGAAAGGTTATGTGGATATTTTAAGATGAACCTAGTTTGGACTTGATTAGCTTGATACATGGTTAACATTGAATTGGATTTCAATTTGATTGTTTGGTACATGGTTCAAATTAGCATGATTTAAATTTTATTGGCTTGTTACATGGTTCAATATTAATTGGATCCAAATTGGAATGGTTCAGTACATGGTCCAATATGAACCTTATTTGTCTTTGATTAGCTTGGTACATGGTTCAAGATGAACTAGATCAAAATTGGTATGGTTTGATACATGCTTCAAGATGAACCTGATTTGGATTTTATTGGATTGTTACATATTTCAAGACAAACTAAATTAGAATTAAAATGGTTAGGTACATGGTTCAAGATGTACTTGATTTAGATTTGATTTGCTTGGTACATGGTTGACCTTAGTTGACTTTGAATGTTTCGTTAGGCCTATCCATGGAAATGTTCAAAGAGGGTATAGTTCAATCAAGGTTTGTTCATGTAAGTATCTAAAATAATAAATTTGTGTGAATTAACCTTGTTTTCAAAGGGCTGAACAAGGTTTTAGGTACAATGGTATTAAGTTAAAATGTTCAATACTTGAAATTTTGGAAATGTTTGAACTTGGTCTAATTAAAAGGCTTAGATCTTTGAAACATGTCTTAGACCTTTATAACATTAGAATGTGTCTATCATTAGAACATATTTGGATTCATACAATATCCAATAAAGATTAAACTAGGCCTACACCTTTGATTTTGGTAAACTTCAAAATAGTTTAACTAGAATTGGGACTTGGCCTTAGAATAGTTTGACTTGAATTAGAATAAGGTTAATGGAATAATGGAAAAAAAATGGTATTTGATCAAAATTAGGATTAAAATCAAATTATATGGTGCAATAACATAGTTTAAACAAGCATTTGGAACTTTGGTCTAAGAATTGGTTTGAAATTGGTAATTTAGTCTTGGACAAGGTTTTAATTTTAACTTGGGTAGCCTAATGACATGGTTTAAACAAGAAAGATAGACATTTAGACCAAGTTTGACATGTTGTTGGTTTTTTACCTAGAATTTTGGTAAATTAATAATGCATTTTAAATTTATAAATATGGTTTAGATTTAGACTTGGTTTTGTTTAGGTTAGTTTTAAGTATAAATAAAGTCTAGACACAACATTCAAACAATAATACACAAGCATTATAGGGTAATTCTAATGATTCACATGTGTTTTCATCACATCCATTCAAACCTTAAATAAACTTGCATTGAGAGAGGATAATAAAATTTAACATTTGTTAAAGAAATTAGTGCACTTATTGGCAGGATTTTTAATCCCACCTTTGTCTCAAAAGATTTGTATAAGCAAGGAAACATTTGGGAGTTTTTACCTTTACACCCTTACATCAATGAAAATTATGTAGAAAATCAAGGTCCTAAAAAATTATTATTTTGATTTCTATATGGTCTAGATATACCTTGTGATATGTTGGCACAAAAATATCCATCAATTGGATGTCTATGTTTAATGGGCCATTCACTAACAACCAATTTAATCTTAATGGTCTTAGTGAAGTGATAGCAGTTGAGACAAGATCCAAGGGACATTCTAGGTAATATACCACTAGCCTAGACTTGATTTTTGTACTCCATTAGATAACAAGGTTGGTATGATGTTAGGTTGTGACTTGTTAATTAACACACCCTAAGGACCCATAGGAAGGTGATGAACTCCACCCCATGCAGCTAAAATAAAAAGAGGGGTATAAGACAAATAGGGAATTTTAATTTTTTTGTCACCCAAAATGGGAGATCATACACAAAAAATAACCCCATAAGACATGCAATAAAAAATCAAAAACTTGTAGAAAATGAAAGAAATCTGAAAAATAAATAAGTTTTTATTATAAACCAAATGTAAATGTAAATTCATTTTAGTCCCAAATCGAGATGTGTAGAAAATAAATGTGTTTTGATTAGAATTTACTTCCCACTTTTTTCTCAAGGTCTTTCAAAATAAGTGGTTAACATTTTAATATGGGCAATAAATTTGTCTTTTTGAGGTCTCAGGTTTTATCATAAAGTGATTTCATCGATATGTAGGCAGAGTCAATTTTTATGTTTGTAAAGTGATTTCACCAATTACAATGATTACAAATAATTTTTTTTTCAATAAATAAAATATAATAGAAAGTAATAAGGGGAAAATTCACCAATTATTAGGGAAAATTTAATTATTGCATAGCTATTTTTTAATTCTAGAGTAATTTCATTGATTCCAGAACCTACACATAAAATCGATAATTGAAAGAATAAAAGGATGATTTCACAAATTAGTAGGATGAATTCCCTAATTACTAAAATATTTCACTAATCACAAAGTAATTTCATTGATTTTAGAACCTAAAAATATAATAGAATAAAAAATATTAATGGGGAGAATTCATTGATTAGTGGGTTGAATTCATTGATTCTAGATTAATTTATTTGATTCCAAAACCTACAAACAAAACATAATAAAAAGTGTGAAATGGTGAATTCACTAATTAGTAGTTTGAATTCACTTATAGGTTTGGGAAAATTCACTATTTTCTAGGATAAAATTATTGTTTATTAGGTTGAATTCATCAAATTCCCTTGAAACAAAAATAAATAACTTTTTTAAGAAAAAGAGGTGAATTAAGCTAGTTATGAGGTTAATTATGGTAATTAAAATAATTATAATGTTCTAAAATAACTTGTGTGGTCCATTGAATCCTTTAGGTCCTGTCAAAGATACCATTACGTAGATTATAAATCCAAGAGAGGTTAGTAAATCTGTTAGTGAACAAAATCAAAATGAACTTGAAGAACTAGCATCTCAATCATAATCCCTAGGCTAAGATATGCAGAAGAAAAGAAATAAATGTACATTAGAAAGAAATAAAATATTTGTACCTCCTTATAATCTTTTATTGAGAACCAATTTTAAGAGGTTGAGCTTAGCTTATAGGCTATGGAGTCTTTGGCAATGCTTGATTCTGCATGTGGGAAACACCTCTCATTATCTACACTTGATTCTTGGTTTAGCTTAAAATTTGCATGAGAATTGATTAAATATCCTTATATAATTTGATAGAATAAGTTTAAATGAATAAGCTTGTCTATAATGTCCAAAGGCCCTTTTATTTTTAGAATTTTTATATGTTTTTGAACCATTGATTTGTGATCAAGATCAATGGTGGAGGATGAGTCCTCAAACTAATGAACACCCATATGGAGTCTGTAATATATGCCATTTAAGTCATTTTAGAGTGTGGAAAGCATTTTTAGGTCATTTTATATCTAAATATTGTTTTGTTTATTTTATTATATTGTATTTTTTTTTGGTTACTTATAACCCATTGGTTTATTTTTACAACTAACCATTATAAGCCTATAAAATATTAAAATAAACATGTAAATATTAATGTTTTAATATTGAAAATATTTTTGTCAAATTCCTTAGGTTCATAGGGCCTTTAATGGTATCATATCCACATGGGAAGAGTATTTTGTTTTTAGTGGATGTGGTAGATGAACCTGAAGCAACTGCCATGGCATTTGTAAAGAGAAGAGTACATTAGAAAAAGCAAAGAAAATATATTTTTACCACTCAAGTGACAAGATGAGAATAGAAAAAAATGTATAATTTCTCAAAGAAATCACTGACTACACTTTCAACCTACAAATTACATATCCAATAGAATATTGAATAAAAAGAACACTATTTGGTAATATTTTTTTTTACATAGTCTGAAATAGTTTTACATAAGATCAAAAGTGACCTCATTGTTAAGGTAAAAAAGCCTCTACATGAATTAAATATAGACCTCTCAGTCCTTGATGCATCACTATTGGTAAATCTCCTTAAATATTGTTTAATTTTTTATTTTGAATACTCAGAGTTTTGCACTATTAATGGATTTAATTGTATCAAGACTACCACTTTTACTAGTTTGACAAGGTGTTGAGGACTACAAGAAAGATGCCAACCAAAAAAAAATTGAGTGTTTTATATAGCATGTTTCTATAATTTATGTAGATCATATGCATTATTCTCTTTTTAAATGGAGTGACATAGGCCAAAGTATGACATAGAATATAAAAAATGTGTAGTAGGGTTTACTAAATTTAAAATAGTCTTCTTTAGGATTATGCGTTCCACCAAGAATAGCACAATTATTTAGGTTTTCATGATAAGTGAAAATATTTTATAGTAGAATTTTATTTTTAAAATTTTTAGATTAGAAAAATAGTGATATTTGTAATATTTGGCCTTTCTTTATTCAAATTGATTAAAGGTATGTTGGAAAAAATACTCTTGCTAGTTACTTGCCAAAGGGAGATTAAGGGTTCAAAATGTTTGGTGTTATATTTTGATTAATTTTTTTTTATCTCAATTTAATTTTCATAGATATAAGGGTGTAATTATTTCTTATTGTTTCACAAGTCCTTGAATCTTTGTAATTAGAAACAATTTTGTGTGTAAAGGCAAAACCCTAATAGTATCCCCTCTCTCAACTTGATCATTCTTTTTTATGGAACCATGGATAAAATTTTAAGGATGATCTCTAAAAATGGTTGATTAACGTGTAAAAATTTCAATGAATGATGCAGGAGCATATATCAAGTTAACTACCATTTTGTGTTATTAAAGTGATATATGCAGTTAGGAGTCATAGTTAACCCATGTTGGAGTGTAGATGAGCTTTAAGGATCCTATATGGTCTATGTGTGTCTTTATAAATATATTTTGGTAATTATAAGTGATTTTGATAGGTGTTAAGATATTTCCCTCCAAAAATGTAAATTTAAAAATTCAAATATTGGAAGTAAGCCTAGAGGACCCATTAGCATAGTGTGGAGTTGTTAGGTGAGATAAAGTTAATATAATGGCCCAAGAATTAGTTTAAAGTGTGTTTTAATTCATTATATGTATAATTAATTAATAATGTTCACATTAAAATTCATTTTTAGTAATGTAAATACTAACCTCATGTTGGATGTAGGAGTCTAGTTTGATAACTACTCAACCCAGCATAGAAGTAGTTTGAGGATAGAAGTTAAAAGGTGGTTTTAGTGTGTTATGAAGAAAAAAATGTAAGGGAGAGTGGATAGATAGATACAATAAGGAGAAATAGGTATAAATTAAAATAAATATGGTGTAACCTCTCAAAAAAGGTGGCAAAGTCCATAGAGTCTATTCATGGACTATAATATAACAAGTGTTGATTGAAGTGAATAAATATAATTTTGATATTGTGTAATTTATCCATGAGAAATTATATTAGTTGTATTAATTCATATTTTTTTTTAATAAATATTTTAGGCCATGATCTTATTTATATTTTTTAAGGTTGTGGGTTTTGAATAGAGGACTGTAGATTATAGTCAAGCAAGACAATAGTTGGTTAAGTTGGTGAAGTTTGATGCAATAAAGAAGGATGCTCAGTAATCTAAAGGTAAGAGTGAAGTCATATCAGTTTGAATATTTATTTGGTGTATTATCCAAAATAAATAACCTTAATAAATGATTTTAGAAAAGAGAAACCCAACAAACTCCTATGATAGCCAAGACTGAAGATGAAATCATGTTTCTTGAAGGATAGTTGATGATAGTGGTTTGAGATAATAGTATGTAGGTAAAATAAATTTTAAGTAATAATAATTTATATGGTTTTAAGTAAAATTAATTGGTAAACCTACAATGCACAGTAAATTTGAAAGAGAACCCCTATTTTCAAAAGTTCATACCTTGTTTGGCATAGTCCACACTTTGTTTACATAGTCAGTTGTTGATAAATGGTTGCATATGTTGTAAAAATAGAATGAGAACTTTATTGATTGAGTCTTGATGTGTGAAACAATAATTATACTTCTATGTTATATCCATGTGAATTTTGAAACCTCTAGAAGTGGAAATAGTAGAAAGAGAATTTTATTGATTGAGTCTTGATGTGTAAAAAAATAATTATAATTCTAGGTTATATCCATGTGAAATTTGAAACCTCTAGAAGTGGAAATAGGCCCCTAAGTTATTACATAGTCCTATACTAAGACTAAAAACTCTAAGTTTCATTGGGAATAAGATTTGATAGAGGATATTTCTTCATTTGTAAAGTTATATAGTGTCAATACATACCTATTTAATGTTTTATATCAATTTTAAGTGCCTTATAACCAAGTATATTGATTTTAGAGTCGCCTCTACCTTACATAGTCATCTACCAATGTATAGAACTATGTATTTTGCTTAGTTTAAGACAATAAAGGATTTATTTATGGTTATAACCTATTGGTGAAGGTGTATAATGTCAAAACAGACCTTGATGTGGTCTTAGGTTCTCATGAAGTGACCTAAAAACAAATTAAGTGAATTTTGAAGCCTCTCGGCCTTTGTAGACAAGCAACTAGGGTTTCAAAACCTAAAACCCAATATCTTGAGTTCTAAAAATTGGAATTTTATGAAACTTTGTAATATAAAATATTTTTATGATAGTAAGGATTAAATATGTTTTCAATGATTTATAAGTCTATATAGTATGAAACCAATTGTGGGTGTGCAATAAGGGATAATAGAACTAATTGAGAAGATGATAACAAAAGAAGTATTGTCTAAACATGGAATTATAACTTTAAACTTTATGGAGACTTGTAATAGGATAGATCCTAAAAAAAATGTCATTATTTTCTTAAATATAATTTGTACCTATCCATACAAGGATGAAAAACAAGAAAAAGGCTACAAGGGCATGGTGGAATTAAAGAGGTTGAAGAAAGAAAATGTATGATGAAGTATGATTAAGTAGTTTTAAGGGGTTAATATAAGTTATATTTTATCATTTAATATAAACTATAATGTTAGAATGTCTTCATAAGACTCAAGTTAAGATTTAGTGCTTTGAACCTTGAGTAGTGAGCTAGTGTGATTGGGAAGAGTGAGTTGAGTGGAATGAGAAGTAATATTAAATGAATGAATGAATGAATGAATGAATGAATGAATGAATGAATGAATGAATGAATGAATGAATGAATGGAATGAATTGAGTTGAGTGAGTTAATGAGTTAAGTGTTTGGCTGTAGGGATATAGTACTTCATTGTTTGATAATAAGATAATAGCAAAAGTGGTACAAAACCTAGTGATGAGTGTAAAGATATAGATTGAAGACTGAACCTTGAGAATAAAACATTCAAATGAGATCATTGAAAGATCAGAGTTATGAGTAGATGATGATTTGAAAACTTTTCCCAAGTACCTATGAATAATTTGGTATCATATCTAGGTTAGATCTTGGTTTGAGTTTTCTTTTGAGCTCTTTAAAACTTGTCTATTTGAGATAGCCATATAATGTTATGAGGTTTGCATGAGATGACAATTACAGGGTAGTTTGGGATAATTATGGTGAAGGTATGACATAATAAGGTAAATATAAACAAATTTAAGAATTAAAAAGAAAGGAATCAAATCCCCAAAGTCCAATGAGAAGGACTTAAATCTAGTCAAAAGAGGACTAGAGAAGTAGAGTGAAGAAAGACCATTGAAGATCAAGTGAGAAAGAGAAGAGGAAAGACTCCAAGAGAGAGTCAAGAAGGATAAGAGAGGTCCTATATAGAGGAATAAAGGAAGATAAAATATTAAATATAGTTCTAAGAGGAAAGATTGGTAAGATTACTAAGAGGAAGGTCTAGGTAGGCCTAGAAAAAAAGAAAAAAGAAAGAAGATTGATGTAAAATAAGAGGTGAAAGTTATGAGAAGAGATTTGGGCCAAAGTATAGATAAGATTTATCTCATGGTGATATTATGAAAGGTCAAGGAAGCTAGTGGCTTGCCTATAGTGTGATAAAGATATTGAAGTGGCCACTAGAGCTACTTAAGAGAGAACAAATGCACAAGATGAGTGTCTTAAGGAGTTAAGGCATTTCAAAGAGAGCAAAAAGATAAAGAGGTTGAGAAAAGATTTATAATTAAAGAGAACATGAAGGAAAGGTAAATGCTAGTATAATCATTGGAGAGTGAATACAAGAAGAAGATAAGAGAGTCCAAGAAAGAGGCATTCATAGAGACTATGTAGTCTCTCATTTAATATTATAATATTTATTTTTCAATGTTTGTATTTAAGTATGAAGACAATTTTGATGAAATCCAAGCATAAGGCCTTAAATCTAGTGAAGGATGGGCCTAGTACATCACTAACAAAGAATAAATAATAATATAAATAAAGGTAACCTATTATAGAAGACAAAGTGATGTATATTTAAGGAATTCATCATGTTGAAGATGAAATAGAAGAGGAATTATATGATGCTATGACAAGTATTGCAGCTGAAGTAAGAGAGATGACTAACCAAGAAGACATGAAGGTAAAAAATGAATACATGAATGAATAAATGACCTTATAGTAGTCATATATGGAGTCAAATGAATGTTTAAGAATTTATTATGATTTTACATATGAATAAAAATAATATAATATGTAGATTGACCAATTAAAGAACAAGGTACATCCCTCAAAGATGGTACAAGGTCATGGATATGTTTAGCCTAAGTGGCTCAATATAAAGGTGATGGAATGAATATGGTAAACCTAAAGAAATAGGTAAATCAAGAGAAGAACACATGTTGAAATAAATAACAAATATGGAAGTAAATAACAAAGGGTAGAATGCCTCAAGTTGACATGATGGGATACCAAACCAAGAAACATTAAGAAGGTATGACAAGAATCCTATATTATTATAGATAAATGAAAGATAATATGTGGATCAAGAATATAATTTGAAGGATGTAAAAGGGTAAATTCTTAGGTATATCTCAAAAAATCATTTGGAAAGAGGAACATGACAAATAGAAGACAAGTTAGAGATAATCAAAGCCAAAAAGATGAAGGTACACCTATGTAGGAAATAATATGAGTGTAAATAAGATAAGTGTTCTCAAATTTTTATTTATAACGTTACTTATGATGATATATATGAAGTTGATTCAAATAATGAAGAAGATTTGTATATAAAAACCATGGAATTGATGGATAAGTTTGTGGAAATTCAAGATAAAGATGAAGGTGCCCAAGAAGATGAAGGACAATATGGACCAAGATTTGATGAAGACTATGAAGAGGTGGAGGCTCTCAAGTTGATATAAGAAATAGATATGTTAAAAAATATTATCATTCCATAAAATGGTATACAAGTAGGTAAAGTATAGAAACAAAATATCATGGATGAGCTCAAATAAGTATCAATAATGGATCAACATAAGGAATCATGAGGAGTTGTGTAATCAAAGTCATAAGAAATCACACTAGTAATCAAGTAAAGGGAGCATGAGAAAGTCAACAAGGTAATTTATTCATTTGGTGAAGTTTTAGTAGAGTTATAAATTTAATTTATTGATTATTAAAAGACTATAAGGTGTAAAATTACATTTTACCATGTTCAACATGACTTGGTTGATAGAATGTTCTTGCAAGATAGGCAAAGTCATGTGGAGCCAAATAAAAAAATGGAAAAGTGTGTAGAAGAGGCAGAAAACAAGATTTTATTTGAGAAAATTACAAATATAGTTTCCTATGAGTCCCTTAGATCAAGGTAATAGTGTTGCAAAGAATCCAAGACAACTAAAAAAGTAATCACCAAGTGAAATCAATGAAGAGGAAGGCCATACAAAAAGAAAAAGAAGGAAGAATAATAATTATTGGTTAGAGATAGAGTATGATGATGGATAAAGTGAGTTAGAAAATGAATAAAATGTATAAAACAAGAATGTATAGTAGTCGGTACACCTCATAGAGGTAGATGATGCATTAACAAGGAGACTAGACAAAGACAAGAAGAAGAAACACATGAACTTAATGAAGAGAAAGGAACAATAGAGAAGGAACATCATTAAAGTGAGCATTGAAGATCCTCAGATACTGAATTGGAAGGAAATAAAGAAGATGACACTTATTTTTTTTGCATTTTTTGGGAGTATGATGCAGGGGCATCTAGTAAGTTAACCACCATTTTTTTGTTTTTGAAGTGATATATGTAGTTAGAAAACATAGTTAGTCCATGTTGGAGTGTAGATTAGTTTGAAGGATCCTCTAGGGTCCATTTGTGTCTTTATAAGTCTATTTGGGTAATTAGGATTGATTTTGATAGGTGTTTATAATTTTCCCTCTAAAACTATAAATTCAAATATTGAAAGCAAGCCTAGAGGACCCATAAGCATATTATGGAGTTGTTAGGTGAGATAAAGTTGATATAAGGGTCCAATAAGTATTATAAAGGGTATTTTAATTAATTATATTTATAATTAAGTAATAAGGTGCACATTAAAATTCATTTTTAGTAATGTAACTACTAACCTCACATTGGATGTAAGAGTCTAGCTCGGTAACTACTAAACCCAACGTAGAAGTTGGTTGAGGATAGAAGTTTAAAGTTAGTTGTATTTTGTTAGTAAGAAAATAAAATGTGAGAGATAGTGGAGAGAGATATCCAATAAGGATAAATAGGGAAAAATGAAAACAAAATTTGTGTAACCTCTCAAAAAAAATGGTAGAGTCCATAGAGTCCATTTATGGACTGTAATGTAACATGTGTTGATTCAAGTGAATAAAGATGATTTTGTTGTTTTTTTATTTATCCATGATAAATTATTCTAGTTGTATTAATTCATATTTTGTTTTAGGAAGGCCTTGAGTCCCTGATTTTGCTGATGTTTTGTAAGGTTGTAGGTTTTGAATAGAGAACTCTACATTATAATCAAGCATGAGAATAGTTGGTGAAGTTTGATGCAAGAAGGATGATAAGTCATCTATAGGTAATATTTAATTAATATAAATTTGAATATCTATTTGGTTTATTATAAAAAATAAATAACTTTAATAAATTATTTTAGAAAAAAGAAACCCTATAGACTCCTATGATAGTCATGATTGAAGATGAATTCATGTTTATTAAAGCATAGTTGATGATAGTGGTTTGAGATAATAGTATATAGGTAAAGTAAATTCTAAATAATATTAAATTATATGGGTTTAATAAAAATTAAGTGGTAATCCTATAATGCATAGTTAATTTGAAAGAGAACCCCTATTTGTACAAGTTCGTACCCTATTTGGCATAGTCCACACTCTATTTACACAATCATTTGTTGAAAAATGGTTAAATATGTTGTAAAAATATAATTATAATTATATTTATTGATTTTTTATGTGGTAAAAATTAATTATAATTATATTTTATATCCTTGTGAATTTTGACACCTCTAGAAGTGAAAACAAGTCCCTAAGTTATTACACAATCCTATACTAGCAACCAAAACTCTTAAGTTTTATTCAGAATAAGATTTGAGTTTGATAGAGTATATTTGTTCATTTTTAAAGTGATATAGTGTTCATATAGACCTATGGAAGGTATTATATCCTTTTTAAGTGTCCTAGACAAAGTATATTGACTTTGGAGTCTCTGTTGCCTTACATAGTTATCTACTAGTGTATAAAACTTTGTATTTTAATCGATTTAAGACAATGAAGGATTGATTCATGGTTATAACTTATTTTCCAAGGTGTAAAATGTTTAAACAGACCTTTAGGTGGTCTTAAGTTCTCATGAAGTGACCTATAATCAAATAAAGTGAATTTTGAAGCCTCTCGACCTCTGGAGATAGGTAACTATGGTTTCAAAACTTAAAACCCAATATCTTGAGTTTTAACTGGTGGAATTTTATGAAACTTTTTAATATAAAATATTTTAATGTCCCAAAAATGATTCAATATGTTTTTTTTGAGTTACAGGTCCGTAAAGTATGGAACTAGTACTGTGGGTGTGTAATGAGGGCTAATAAGCCTAATTGAGAAGGTCATAATAAAGAAAGTATTGTATAAACATGGATTTAAACATTTAAAAATTATGGGGACTTATAAAATGATATAGGGTGATGAAAAAATTAATCATTTTCTTAAATATAGTCCTTACTTGTCTGTACAAGGAGGAAAATCCCCAAAAAAGGCTATAAGTGCATGGTGGCACTAAAGAGGTTAGATAATGAAAATGTATGATGGAGTGTGATTAAGTGGTTTGAAGGGGTTAATATAGGTGAAATTTAATAATAAAATATCAACCATAATGTTATAATTATTTCATAAGAACCAAGTCAGGATTTAGTGCTTTGAACCTTGAGTAGTGAGCTAGTGTGAGTGGGAAGAGTGAGTTGAGTGGAATGGAAAGTAATAATGAATGAAGAAAATTTAGTGAGTTAAGTGAGGTAATTAATTAAGGGTATAATTAATATTTCATGGTGTTTTATAATAGGATAATATAAAATGTGGTAAAAATCTTAATGATGAGTGTAAAGACATAGATTGAAGTCTGAACCTTGAGAACAAAACATTCAAATGAGATAATTACAAGATTAGAGTCAGGATTAGATGATGATTTGGATTATATTACCTAGTAACTCTACATCATAATGGAGAATTAACATGGAAAATATGTTAATATTTAACTAATTGTGGGAAATAAAAAATAAAGACACTACACCACCCACTAAAGCTGCAAAATTACTTGAATATAAAAAACAAGATAAATGTGCCCTTAATTTGTTAAAGTCATCATGTTCATCTCAATTAATTATCCATATTGAATCCATTAAGAGTAATGAATAGAAATAATTAAAGGACTTTTATGACAAAAAACCTACATATAAAAAGATTGACCTTTTAATGAAACTTTTAAATAATAAATTAGCTAATAATAAAGATGTATTTGAATATATTTCTTGAATGAAAACTATGAAATAAGAGCATTGCATGACAAGTGGAAAGATTGATGATGACATGATAGTTTATATCATATGTATTTTTTTAATTTTTGCATATACTAATTTTTTTAAAATTTTTTAGCTTTGTGATAAGCTCGATTGAGAAACATTTGACTCTATATGTGAGTTGTTAATTCTGCATGACTGCCAATTTGTAAATAGAAAGAGTATACTAAATAATCTCACTATACAATGTCTAGGTCACATCACAAATATCATCACCACATAAAGATGTATTTTCATAATCATTCTCTTAAACACTCATTAAGGCATTATCTAAAAAACTTTTCATGTCATTCTAGATAGTCTCCAAAGTATTCTTACTGGCTCTATCGAGGATATTCAAAATTTAAACATCACCATAGGCACTCTTCTCACTCTAGTGGTTATTTTAGTGATTCAAATTCTTATAGATATCATCAGCATAGGAAATATTCTATATGTTTCAAATGTGATGGTATTGGACATCTTGTGGATGTATGTCCTTCTCGATAACCCTGATTTTCACACAAAAATGATAGATGAACACAATTATGTGGATCATTCTATTGACACATATTTTGGTTACTATAGCTATTAAAGTTATTTTGACATTCCTCTAATCATTAAGCATCATATATGTCCAAATTATATGGTCCTAATGGACCTAACAACCTATTTTGATTGATCAATGATTCACCCATCTTGTGCAAGCTATTAAGCTCAAGACTAGGATCTATTGTAGTAGCATTTTTTGGCTTGTGTTCTTAATTTCTTCTAGTTTTGGATTTCTCTACTTTATATTCATGACATATAGAAAACATGATTGTTTAATTTTATTTCTCTCGATGCACAAACTTTCACCTCTTCTTTGATAGGGGAAAAAGATATAGCATTGGTTTATCTTCGATCAATTTTTAGTGATGGTACAAGTTAATAGGGGTTGCTAGCACCTTAAGTGTTGAGTAAAGGTTGTCAATGTTTTTTTAACATTACAAAGATGTACCATATATAGTACATATTTATCACTTGGATGGGATTCTATGTGGATCCTTATGTGAATTAATGTAGTTCGATAGGATTTGATTATGTTCATCAAAATTTTATTCCATTGCTTACAATGTGGGACTATTTATGGAGTAGCATTAGTTTTTATTAGTACCAAGAGGTACAATACACTAGTTTCAAATATTTTAGAGTTACTTTAATGAATTTAGAGTCAATACACCAATTATTTCATCTTTCATACCCCTTTGGATCAAGGGGTAGTTTATTAGGTCATTTATGATCTAAAAATTATTTGTTTTACTTTATTATTTTTATAGTTATATTTTTTTTCAAGTTATTTACAACGCATTTGTTGGTTTTTACAACCAACCATTGTAATCTTATAAAAGCTTACAACAAACATGTAAATATTAATTTTTTGATATTGAATTTTTTTGGTCAAATTCCTCCTATTTGTAGGGCCTTTAGGCATGTTGGAAGAAAAGTGTAGTCATTTCTCCTCTTGGAGTGTGTAACATAGGTGTAAGAGGAAGAGTGTGTAATAGGGGTATAATAACTTGTCATAACCTTTTATTTCTTGCACACTTTACCTTATGATTTTATCCATATATGAGAAAGTATTGCAATTTTGAATTTATATGAGTATATTGATGTGTTGGTATTTGTGTTGGATACTCAAATCTACTATTATAATCTTATCATTTTCCTACTCTTATTTGAGTGTTATTAAGACCTATGCTATTTGTACACCTTCACACCAAATAAAAACCAAGTCAACATCAAAATCTTGGTCAAGCAAGACCTAGATCATCCCCCATCATTCTAAAATGTCATAATTCAACCTCAATCATATTCCAAACATATAATACACCTAACTTACCCTAATCCTAATGTCTCTTTGCATCCCTTAGTCAAATTATACATCAACCAACATATTTAGTCTAACCCCCAACAAGTCAAAATTCTAAATAAAATCCAATATTATCATTACCTCATTAAAAACACCACCTATATTCTAATATTATCCATATCCATACTTTTAAACCCGTCATATCTAATCTCATCAATTCTATAGTCATCTTTGACCACCAGCCAAATCAACCCTACACTTATCTTGGTTCATATAGGAAATAACACTTCACATGTCATAGTCACCATCATAATCTTAAGTACATCCAAACCTAGTCAAGTTTGAATATTATACTCAATAAAACCAAATCATCCACTTAGTCCAAATCATCCAAGTCATTAATCCAACTTGATCATATCATTTAAACACTTTAACTAGTCTAAACCAAATCAAGTCAACATAATTAAAGGTTTATTACAACCTAGTCATATCTCTTTATCTATTCAAACCTAACCCTCCCCCATCTTAGTAAAATATAAGATCTTATCTTTTCTCATCATCAAATCAAAACATCAATACTTATTATATCCTAATTGAGTGCAGTTATCAAGAGTTTATCTGGGTCACATCCAAATCAAATTTTCTCAAGTTAATCCAATTGAAACTTATCACACATTTCACATGAAATTTATATAATATCAAACTTAAACCAATCTAAATCAAGCCTTCATAAAATGATAAAAAATTAAAATTTCTTCCACTTCATCCAAACATCCTACTTTCACCTCTCAATATTTATTATTCAATTCCTTTCACTTGGTAATTAGGGTCAACACTTTCATTTCATCCATATTTTCTCCAATATTGATCCATGGAGTCCCAAACATATTTGGATATAAACTTAATCAAATAATATGTCTCTACTAATAAATATATCATCCTTTATGGCTCCTATAAATTGGTGCTTGACATCTTATGAAATTTAATCCCAAAAACCTAAATTCCATCATAAATAAGAGTTAAACAGTCCTTCCACATCAATATCAACATACTCCTATCCTTTTTGCTAACCCATCACAGTTAAAATTTTTATATACTAGTTATGGCCTTGGTCATGACATCCTGCAATCACACTATCAAAGGTAACCCTATCTTAGAAACCCGATCCCCTAAGCTACATCAAATGTGATCATCCCACTATGTCTTATCATCACTACACCAAGCACAAGAATATAATATTAAGTCAAATGCTTCCATATCCAAAACAAATTGTGAACATAGATGATATACTCCTCTTAGTGAATTATTGAAAGCCATCTTTTACCAACTAACCATAGCCAATATGTTTTTCTACACACACACCAAACCTATTGATCTAAACAAACCCAAGCTCCCTTGGTATAGAGAATGCCAATATTGTTAGTTCTTCTAACCCAATGTAATCTTACTAATATGTTTCTCAACTTTAAAAATTACATCTAAGAGTTCATCAAATATAGTGACATAAAATTAAAGAATGAATTAGATTAATCCATGTTTGAGAGTAAACAATAAGGGATATGCCAACATTCCTTTCATAGTCATGATAAAATTATTCAATTTACAAACTAAGTCCAAGAAAATGAATCCATATTTTAGGAACCCATCTTCAATAATGAATCCATATTTGATGAGCCTAAATTTCATGAGACTTCCTATGATCATCCACATAGCCTTATAAGATCCTATTTTTAATGATATTAGCTCATCTATCTTTGAAAAATTCCTCTTTGATGATCTCATATTTAAATACTCATTCACCAACCATCTATATGTTATCCATCATGCAAAACCCCAAATTTAAAAGAGACCCTTTTTCCCAAATATTTCATCACAAAGCATAAATTTAAGAAGGTACTTATGGAAAACACTATCCAATAGGCCCTCCTTATTCCATAATCCAAACATCATATATTAATAATATAAAAACATCAACTTTATTCAGATTAAGATAAGAATCAACACTAGTATTGACATCAACATCAGAATCAAAATTAGAGTCACTATTATCATCATCAATATTATGAACATATTCATCATAAATATCAACATCAGTATCACTATTACAATCAATATCAAATTCAAAATCCTATACTAGTAGCATTACAACATCAAAACCATCATTGACATTTGAATCAATATCGATTCAATGTCAAAATCATCATGGTACATGAAATCAATTACATGCCTATTATGGATTAACAAAATTAACTTAGTGATCCTTTCATTATTCTTGAAAATAAATTATATGAAATCAAAATAGGTCCTCCTAATAACCTCTATTAAGATCACATTTCCCTCAATCTATTCGTTAACATCACCAATCCTTTCATCAATATTCCCCATCAATTTTATGTCAACAATCCTTTCCAACACCTTAACAGTCAATCTCACTCAACTATTGATTATGAATGATAAAATCACACATCATTGCATTCTTTCCATAGAAACACATCTATTTAAAAATTTATGGGGATCCAAGACAACATCTAATCATCAGAGTATAATAATGAACTCAAAATATGATTCAATCAAGTATCTCTTGGAGAACCACATATTTCCTCCATAAAAACAAGTCAAATAATCATCCAAGTCAAAAATAAATGTACCCTAATGAAAACCTCCTTAAGATGTTATGGGAAAACCAAAATAAACACAATCAACAAAGTCAAAAATTGAAGTCCCTTAGTGAAAACCTCTTTGGGGAACTAATCAGAAATTGAGATAAATATCAAGAAAAAAATGAAGAGTCTATTGGTGAAAAACCTCTTATAGGTGATAATATATGAATAAAATATCTCTAAAACATTTGATGAAGACATCACAATAATTAATTTTAGTGTAAAAAAATATTTTAGTCATTCAAATCAAATAATAGAAGAGTCTTAAGGTTTTAGAGACCACAATATCCAAAATCAAGTTGAGCAAAGCATAAATGGAGAATTTGGAATCAGCAATGGTGTGATCAACTATTGTCCCCAATTTTTGGTCTCCTAATAGTTATACCTCTAATCATGATTAAACCTTACATTCAAGTCTTATACACTACCATCCAATCCAATCCATACCATACATTACCTTCTAAGTTGGTATTATCTCTCATAGGGTCTATGAAGATATCTAGTTGATATGTACAAAGGAAGCAAAATAAAAAATTAATGAAGATCACAGTGACATTAGTAGAACTAGCACTAATAACATGATCCTAACAACTCTTCTATCTAGAATAAGTACCAACTAAATATTATAAAAACACAAGAGTCATACATCTCAAATGCCTCCAATAATTTGAGATGTCATCAAGAAATCAAAAATGTAAAAAAATATTAAAACCTTAAAAAATAAAAAATATTAAAAAAAACATTTGTCTAATGGTGAAAACCATTTTTTTGGTGCCTTGGGTAAGTACCTTGATGAAAACTGATTTCTAGTCTTATGTGTAGATAATCAATTATTCATAGGTACCTCAAAACTTGGGGGTGGAATCCACTTTATCCCTCCATATATATCCTAAAATCCCTTTATAGACTCATCTTCATCAAAATCCTCATCCTTATCCATCATGTCCATATCTTATAATCATCCTTATCCATTATATACATCCTTATTGATCTCATTTTTCATCTTGATGTTTCCATCCTTTCCTCATGTTTTAAATATTAGTAAGCTAGTGGAATAATTATTGAGACATTAAATAAATATCTTTTCATATCCTATGAATGACACTTTTATGATTAGATATTTAATTTTCATGCAATGTAATCCTTTGAGATCCTTGGTCCATTCCTCATTGGCCCTCATCCCCTTTGTACACCATCCACAAATCCTTTCATCATTACTTTTATCATCATTCCCCCATATTGGTTATTAGTCTTGGGTTTTCCCTTTTCTAGTGATCCCTTTTGTACATAAATAATCCAAAAACAACATAAAAATTAAAAAATGGCCAAAAATCCAAAAAATCATAAAATACAAAAAAATACAAACAACCCCATCTTCTTATCCCACATCCTAATCAAACTCCATATCCTTATATAACCTATATATTCTTATCTAAAATCTAGTTTCTTATCCAAGGCCATATCATTATCTAAATACACATCTTCATCTAGAAAATCATCATGACTATCATCTCCACTCATATATCAAATCTAACCTCATAAAATATATCATTTCCTAGGAAAAAAAAAAAATAAGACCAATTAAATCATGAATAGATCACCAATCCCACATATTTTCAAGAGGAAAACATACAAGACACTAATTGCAACAAAATTAGTACATCACATTATTTAGGCTGAATTTTTGTGTTTTTATCATGTGTTTATTGTATAATATTTGATGATGTTTGACATGTTTGATTATTTTTTGTCATGTACAATGTCTTTGATTAGTCATTTGTATGGATGTCTTTATTTTTACTTTATTCTTTTTTATCAGCTTTGTATTATTATATGGAAAATGTGCCATATTAGTTCCTTATACCAATGGTTCATTATATTACACACTAATTTTACACTTAGTCTTTAATATTTGTATATTTTTTGTTCATCTAACATGAATTATGGAAAAACATCAGCATGGTTATATATATCATGGTGAATATTGCCTAGTGTTACATTAAACATGATTACTTGTAAATATGGATTAAGACCATGACACCAAAAATCCACAACCATCAACATCCTATCACATCATATCATTTATCATATCAATATTAATCATCCAAATTAAATCTTATAACCTAGTATCTACCATTCATAAAAATCATACCCACCATCCTAGTCATTATTAGACCTAGGCTAATCCATGCATGAACCCTATCTATCCAACATCCACTTATCAATCTTAACCAAAAAAATAATCAAAATTTGAATCCCATTATATAACAATTAAAATAAATCAAATTAAATCATCAAACCAAGAATTTAAGTCTAACCATCTATCCTACATTTAATCATGTCTAACAATCATAATAATCACTAATCTAACATCTCTTATAAAATCAATCAATCAATCGTAATAATTATCCCTAGGGTATCCTTGAGACATAATCTTAATCTAATATATTATATCATTGATCATCACATAACTCCTTTCTAGAGACAAATACATTAGCATGAGGTCTATATGGGCTATGTAGGTAGTGCTTAGTCACATTGGGTGTTTGAGGTCAGCTCAATTGTACTTGTGTCACCTTCCAAACATTCATGTAATTATTTATAATCATAATTTATCCAATCACATCATTATATCTAAAAAAATTCAACCACACAAACACTTGAGCTACAATCATTCAATCACATTTAGACCTACCACTTCTTCTCACATGTATACATCATTTCTTAGATCAAGTTAAGCATACATTTAAAAAATCTTAGGATATGTCCATCCCTATTAATCAGTTCATTGATCAACTAATTATCCAACACAATTTTTTATCCCTCCCTTACATGTTTTTTTTACTTGGGATACATCCAAATATTATGACAACACTTAATGATTCAGCCATCCATGGAAACATTTCCCTATTCTTTACATCAATCTTAAAAACTTGTTGATTGGGGCCAAAAAATAATTTCACAAATATTTTCTCCATAAAATCAATCATCAATCAATTAATCAGTTTATTAATCACTAAATCATGCAATTTATGATCACAACTCTCTCAATATGTGTCTTTTCCTAGGATGTCCAAAGTTTAGGACTTTCTTCCTCAACTAGGGCATGTCCATGGCTATAACATTATAATTTTTTCTCCATCACATATGTCTTTTTGATGGGTCCTATCTAATTATATCTTGTTGATTGAATCCACATCCAACCATCCCTTATGTATCTCATCTCCAATTTGACCCCTCTTTCTTCTATCCTCGCATATCATCCCTCATTCTCTTAAGAATGGTCATTCATTTCATTTATCCCCACATGACCTTGAACATCACCCACATCAACTTCATAACTCTTATGACTATTTTAATCTTTTAAAATCCATTACTCCATTTAGTCTCAAGGTAATTTCAAAGAGGGGGAAAATATATAAACCTAAAATAATCTACTTCTACTAATTCTATCACTATTAGCATCGAAACACATTGAAATCATACTAACATTATCCTAGCATCACTCTAACACACTTATTACATATACCACATCATAGTAACCTTACAAAATCCCTCATACCAATCAATTTCCCTCTTATCATGTCATTTATCCACTAATTAAGCTTCCATAATTCTTAAGGAATTTTATATTCCTTGACACCTACCCTCACCTACCTCCACTAATTTCCTAAAAACCACAACACTAAGCCTCATATAACCTTAATTAATTAATCATAATAAAGTCTATAAATCTCAAAACTTCCTAGATCCACTCCCCAAAACTTTCTAGAGATTTATATGAATTTTTATTTTCTTTTAAATCTTCTAGCCATTGATCTTCATTCTCTATGGATGAAATTTAGCCCTCCATTTTATCATAGACCTCCTATAAATACATTTACACCTCCATGAAAATCAATATATTTCATGTAAAATCTTGTAATACCATAGTGCCATAATCTTGTCAAAATAAATCAGTCATCATATCAATATGTTGTTGGAATATTGAGTCCCCAAGAGTAATCAAACATCCATTTTAAAGCTTCAACATATCCATGTATATTTGAGGATTTAAACTTTGTCAAGGCAGAAGGATTCCATTTATTTTTGAACTAAAAATTTATTTTTTTGTACTTTATTTTCATTATATGTGAATTAATTATTTCTTTGCTCAATCTTTAGGTGTGTGTGGTTGGGTCTAGGATATGAATATTGAGTTTTATTGCATTATTCCTAACATACGGATACATTATCATTAATCCATAAAATTGGTATAATACTTGAGATAAAATTAATTGATAGATGAATAAATAAATCAATTAATTAACCACTCAGTCAATCAATTCCCTAATCTTTCTATCAATCTTTCACACTTGTCGATTAGGATTGATAAATCACGACATCCATTTTTCTCCATCAAATCAATCAATCCAATTTAATCTCATAGATATCTTTTGTATATTTCATTTATTAGGATATATAATAATATCATAACTTCTATAACTAATCAATCATCTAATCCAAGCCCATAGCTTTACTTGTCTTGCAGCCTTACCTAGGATACATCCATATCTCATGGTTTTACTTGTTCACTCATTCAAAGCTTACATATCCCCCCCACTAGGGTATATATAGGGTCATAAATTTATTATATTTTGTTACCCTACATAATTATTTCATATGGACACCATCAATATATCATCAGTCAAATTATATCTCATGGATTGGCAACATTACATCATATCCATCACATTTATCCCATCTATTCCATCCATCTCCACCCATATTTTTTATATCCATGCATCCCACCCCATTTTTATTTTGAGTATTAATCTATCTAATTCAAAATTACATGGCCCTATGGGGGGAATCACCCATCCTATATTTCATCAACTTACTAAATTGAATGATCATTCACTTCTTTGAATCATTTTTACTTCTTCCAATCACATTACCCTTTCAAAGAGGGGGGAAATATATACATATAAAATTATTTGCTTCTAATAACTTAATTTAACATAATACTAATAATTGTCACAAAATATTTCACCCTAAATTATGGTGTTCAATCCTCTTCCATATTTGGTAAATGTGGGAATACTTCTAGGTATGTGGGTGTAGCTATGGTGGAAGTAAGCCTCTAGATTTAAGGGCTAGCTCCCTGAATGTATCTTGAAATGATTATTACCTAAAATAGTGATTGATTATGGGAAAAGAGTTGGAAGTTTTCATTAAATTAACTTATTCTAACTAGGTGGTATACCAATATTATTTCCACATGACCATCATACTCTTATCATAATGAAACAAGGCATATAAACTAGCTTTAAAGTCCTAAAAGGTTTTAACATAAATGTTTCAATATAGAGGTGATATACATGAAAGTAACACAAGGTAAATGAAACCAAGGGTATATTACACATTCCAATAATATTTTTACACTTTAAATGAGTGTAACACACTTTGATACACTCTATATGACCTTTTATAATAGGAACTCTTGCATAAACATGAGAGGATAAGGGAAGAAAGGATATAATATTATCACTTTGCATCACCATACATAATTTTTCACACTTAAAAAATTATTAATGAAATAAAAAATAGAATTTAATTAATTTTAAAAGGAAAAATACAATGTCATTTTAGGAAGTATTTTCCATACATGGTGTGTTATTAGCTTACAATAGCCAAAATAGCTTTTACTTATAAAACTTGAGAGAGAAGTGAGAAGTTCAAGGGTTACTAGGACATGTGTAATTATAATAAAATGAGTTATACATGTATGAAAATAAATTTTTAGATAGACCATGTAAGTTTTGATAGGAAAAATATCCCTCAAATGCACGAAACTCTTGAAATGTGGTGTAGGACTCTTCACTACTTTCTAAAAAAATTGCCTTCATCATTTGGCCCTTCTTGAATGTCCCAAAAATAAATAGGGATATAATTTATGATTTAAATAAGGGGTATGGTTTTTATAAATTATTCAACATGAATTGGTGGCATCCTTAATCATCAAGATTCCATTGCACATGAGTTATCATTGTTTGCAATCTAAATAACTCCTCTTCCACTCACCCTTCACACTTGGCACTAGGATGATCTTAAATTTTCCAATATAATACATAAATATGAGTGAATTAAATATTTTATTACCCTTAATATCCTTATATTCTTTAGGAAGTCATTAAAAATGTTCACACTTGAAGTTTTCACTCTCCTCACTAGCTTGTTCACTATGTCATTCTAGACTAGCTAAAGTGAGAGCACTTATAGAATCACATAAGATATTTTTTGAAGAATTAAATACAAATTTTAAGTTATATTAAGCTCCAATATATCTCCAAAATTTTATTACATCTCTTGAAACCTTGTCATACCCGCACAACACCAAAAATAGTCTAGAAAACCTCATTTCCCCCTATTTGTACAAGTAGGGAACACCTAAAGTTGATATGAAATAGACATGGAGAGTATTATAAAACATAAAATAACTTTCATGTTCACAATATTCCATCCAAATAACCTTCCATATTCATTTTCTAAATCAAGTCTTTGGTAAGGGTTTGAGAGAGTTTGGAGATGTTTTAACCTTAAATGATTGTTTATAAAGGTCTAACATTCAAACCCTAAAAAAGTTATTAAAAAATAAAAATAAGGACCTTATATAACACATCATATCTCTTCAGTCTCTCATTAAAATCCTCTAAATATATGTGAGATTCCAAATGTACCTACTTGAGCTCTTTTCCTTGTTTACATAGGCCTAAATTGGCTTTGAACTAAACTAAGGTTTCCCTATGATCACCCAAGCATTCCAAAAGTTTGAAAATACCTTATCTCCCCAAAAAGGTATATAAATGATTTTATATGTTCATATGGTGTTGTAAAATAGGTTGACCCTATTTTAGGTATTAGGCCTAGCATAGGCCTAATGGATGTTGACTTCATCCTTGTGAGTTTGGATCATCATGTTGGTCCCCAACATATGTGCATCTATTTTCCATGTTTTTTAATGTATAAAATATCTAATTACACATTATTTATATGTATCCATAAATATTCAACTCACTCTTAGCTTCCTTTCTCAAAATATGTAGGCTTTGTGTTTCCTAGAATACCCTCTATCCGACATAGAACAAAGGGTATCTCTTATTTTTTCTTAGGAATATTAGATATATGGAGAGATAAATATATTTATTAGGATTATATTAAAAAAATTCCAAATTTATATCACATTTAAAAACCTTATAACTCTTCTAAACATCAAAATAGACTTATAGACTAGTTTACTGTGCATGAATATGAACATAGTTGTAGTTTAACTTGTTTGAATTTATTCATCTCCTATTTCAATGATATGAGGGTGCCATCAGATCACAATTTTCAATTTTAATTAATTTCAAACATTTTTATCATAATACCCTCATCAAACCTTGCATTTCTAGTCCTATCACTTTTATTGATATGGGTTGTAGTTTGATTAACTATGTTTTATCTCAAAACACCATACCTGTACATTATCTTGCATGGTCTAGTAGTGAAAAAAATGCCCGTAGGCATATTTATAGTTTTATAAGGTAATTATATATTCATTTTAATCTATTTCTATCACATTCATAATCTGCAACACTAAGAACACCACATTTCTATCTCATTATTTACCATAGTCAATTATAGTTAACTGAACAAGGGTCCTATAGGTGTTGATAAGGAATAACATCTTGAAATTTAGATGTTTTTTATAAAATATATACCAAAAATGTGATATATAAACTTAAATGGGACCAATTACCATGGGGAGGTGATTTTTCATTGCCACCTTAGGTTTTAGGGTCATGAAAGTTCAATTTCTTATAGAGAACACTAAAAGTTAGTAGTGAATAAAAGCTTGACTTGGGAGCCTCCAAACACTATGTTCCTTTAGTCACACATACCTTTAATTTTGCATGTATATTCCCATATGATATTAATATAATATGGGTGTACTTGGATCCATCAAGACTCCAAGTTATAGTGTTGTATGACATCATCAAAATGGCTCAGGCCTCTATTTTGAGGTTTTAGGGAAATAAGCCCTTGAACACAATACATTTTATTTGAATATGATGATTCAATTTTGCATAATTTTATATGGCCTTAAAAATGTTTTTTACTGTATCTTCAACATCTAAAAACTTCATGGGGATTCTAAAAATATAAAATCTCTTCTTACAACACCCTCATGCCTCTATGTAGGCCTGTAGATGTTCACATAAAAGTATATAGGGTAGTGAAGTCAAACCTTGAGCAATATAAATGTCACATGACCTTATACATATCTCTAAATTCATATTAGTCTAGTTAAAACCTGATTAAGTCCTAAAATATGTTATAACCTCTCTATACAACCACCTCAAGTCTCTATGGGGCTACCTATATGTGGGCATTCATGTGTATCAGTAATGACTATAACTATGGGTAGTATGTATAGTTAAAAGTTATAAAAATAGTCCCAAACCTTATCAAATACCTCAAATTGAATCTCTTCATCTTGAAGAGCTTGAAACACATTTTTTTTACTCTCACTTTAATGTGTTAATTATATATTGAAATAGTTGTAGATACATTTGTAGGTACGACATAGAACAATCAAGGTGTATATCAAGTCATGTGTATAGTTTATGAGTTCATAACCCATATTATACCTTATAAAAGTTTCCAAACGAATACTTATAACTTTTAAAAAATTTAAACTATCCAAAATTCCTCCATCAAATGAGACTAATCTACTATAAGGCACCTATGTATGTTCATTAATGGCGGAGGATTGTGTTTGAAGAGGAATGAGTTTCCATAGAAAGTCATGTATAATTTATAGATATTAAAATTATCATCCATGTAATAGGAGTGTTTTCATCACCTCAAAACCATAATTACACCCTCATGAATCTACTCAAAGTTTTACATGCCATCATTGCAAGTGGAGGTAGGCAAGGAGTTGATTATGTGTCACTTATGACTACAACTCCATGGATGATTACTTTCAAGAGTAATATTTATAGGATATGGTACCAAGAGGACATTTTAATCATGAAAAATAACCTATCACCATCCTCTAAAACCACTACCAAAATATGAAAACTCTAGGAGTGGTGAAACGTGCCTGTAACATAGAAAGGTGTGTTAACCTATAATTTGAGATTCTTGCCCTATCAAAACACTTTAAAAAATGAAACAAAATATGTGAATGATTAGAGAAAAACTCCATGTATAATAAATCTCATTATTTATATTATATGAAATATCTCATACAAGAGCAAAACCTACAAGGTGTGGGAAATAATAAGCATAAAAACATAGTCAACTTGTAAAGGATATTTCATAAAGTATAATCTACCATTACTTGAAATAAAAACATGAAATTAAATATAACTAATTTTACTATCACCCCCCCCCCCAACCCTCAAATTCATTTGACCTATAATTCCTCCTATTGGTCATACCAACCAAAAACTTGTTGACTGGTTCTACATGTCTAGAAGAGTGATGAAGGAGTAGAATGGTTTTTTACCATTTTTAGAATTTATAAAGTTGATAAAACATTTATATTAGTCTAGGGAAGTTAAAATTCATCCCATAAGGTTTCCACACATTCCACTCTCTTTTATAGGCCATACAAGTTCCAAAACTCCTTTTTCTATTTTTTTCTTGATTTTTAGTTAGGAAACCTACAAGTTTCAGATATTAATAACATTATTGATAAGGAATATAACATATTAGATGTTGTAAGAAAAATTATAACACTTGGACACCTTTAAAATAATGCCACTTTTATAAATGACTCTAAAATGACCTCTAAATGACTTTAAATGACATAAGGACTTAATTAGAACATGAAAAAGGCTTAAAAATATGAAATGACACAAAATAGACTATGAAAAACCCTATGACATTATAATATACCCTTATATTAGAATTTGACTACATGGGGTTGGCCCATTTTGACTTGTGGTCAAAATGGTCAACACTAAAATTATCCTATCATCACTCTAACACTCATATTACATCTCTTACATCACACTAACCTTACAACATTACTCATATCAGTAATATTTCACTTATAATGCCATTTACCCACTAATTTAAGATTTCATAATCCTTAATAAATTTAAAATTCCTTAACATTTACCCCTAGTTATCTATCTGGATATCACCCAATAGAGATCATATTTTTTAAGTTTGACTCATAACTAGACTAACATGGGAATGATCCAAGGCTGTGAGATGCCTGTATTTATATCAAACCTCTAGATTTTGATGAGTCTAGCTCCTTTGATTATATCACTATTCACTACTTACTAAACTACTAATTGTAGGGATGAAAAAGGAAAGGAATAAAATGAAAATGAAACCTGCTTTACCTTTGGTGATGTACCTGAATAGTTATTTATCCTCTAAAATATTTGAAATTAAGGCACACATATGGATCAAATGGAAACTCTACATGGTAGTCCTAAACATTAGAATTTCAAAAGAAGGCTTAAAAGAAGATTTGTAGATCAAAGGTATGTGTATGAATGTCTCTAAAGACACTACATACAAACAATCTTCAGTGTAATTTATGTTCCTAGATCTTCAATTGACCTGTAGAGGATGAAATTATAGTAGTAGATGAGGAAAGGACCTACAAAAGATGACAAATATCACACTTAGTTGAAAATACATAATTAAATACACACTACCACCATAAACTATTTTTCAAATAAAACTCTTTATTAATCTTATGGTGCAAGTTATAATTTTTGTATCTCCCCATATACTAGCTATAGGGATTCCCCCAAAATGGCTTCAAAAGCCAACATATATAGCCAAAAAGGAAAGACTAGCCAATTTGGCATAAAAGAGATAAGGATTAGTCTTGCTTTTTTTAACTCAAGACTAAAATCCTTTTACAATGTTAAATCAAGTCTTCAAATATCATCAAAGTCTTAAAAATCATGCATGATTTTCAATTTTGGCAAACCCTTACATGAAGAACTATGCCCATCCTCGATTGCTAACTCAAGCTTGAAGCTGAGTTTGAAGTGTTTGAATACCTTTTACTACTTGAATTAAAGGAATATGCATGAGAGTAGTTACACAATCAATTGAGATTATTTGGCACTTGATGATTGGTTAACTCCATTTTATCCTTCCCGTATATGATCTGGTGCCTAATGACTGAAAGTGCATGAAATTATCCATGTGAAGAGAAAATGAATAGCGTAAACTCTATTTGAACTCTAATATAAACACTTCAATACCAATCCTTTACTTAATATATTGTAAAGACAAAGTCTTTTTATGTATGGACCGTATAGAGTTATGACTATCCACTTTAAGTGGATGCAACTACCTATATGTCAAGGAAATGACTAGTTGACTGTTAAGATGTGTTAGGTCATGGAGCTAAAATCTTTACCAGGATGCAAATAGAAGTCACGGAGGATGTAGAGTTGTGGGGAGTTGTAGGGAAACTGGCATTGATCTAATCAACCAACATCGGTCAGATAGCAAAGAGAAAGCAACCAGCGTCAGTCACCAGTTGACCGACATCGGTCATGGAGGAGCCGACGTCGGCAGCCTATGCGAGAACAAGCAGTTTGCATGTTGAGTCTGGAGAGTCTATTTTGAGACTGTTAGTTTGCATGTCAAGGGCTAGTTGTAGTCTTGAGTTACGTGTCTAATTATATTAATTAAGTTAGTTTAATTATTGTAAGTATGAGATCTATATATGGACTCATGGGCTATATTGTAAATTAGTAGCTAGTGAGTAAGAGAGCAATAAGCTTCTTTAGAGAGAAGAGAGCAATGGTGCATTCCTCCTAGTGCCATAGTACCAAGGTGGGTACTGGTTTGGAGAATCAGAAGGGTTCTTCACGTGTGTATGATCTTGGTCAGCATGTGGGCACGACTTTTTATAGGAGATCTACTATGGTGAGTATGGTCTATTTTTTTACAGGTAGCAGCAGAGAGCAGGAGATCTACTTGGAGTACGGTTGTATACTTGGTAAACTGCCAGCGTGTTACTGACTGGTTGGAGAGGTGAACATCAATTCTACATTGGAGTTGATTGTTGTGACCAAGAGAGAGAGGGAAGAAGGTCTTGAGGTGTGGCAAACCTTTGAGGTGGAAGAAGAAGTGGCATCTTCTTTATTGTATATTCTTTTGAGTGTTTATTAATACAATTGTGTATTGTCTCTCAATTCCTGTGTTGTTTCATATTTCTAGTTACTTTATATTTCTGGTTAAATTTTGTGATTAGTTGCTAATACGAGAAGTAATCATATGTGCTCTAATTGGTAGAGCAAGATCCTGACACAGTGGGATCAGAGCATGTTTATTGTTCTAGGTTTCCCTAACAAGTGGTATTAGAGCCTTGGTTATAGGTTCAAGAGCTGATACCAACAAGTGGTATCAGAGCTTTTGGTTGGGTTGACTAATAGGTGGTTTCATATCTGCTAGTGTTTTTGATTACAGGTCACTCATAGGGGTTTTAGATTGAGTGGGAGTATAGTAACGGCAGAAGAAAGTAAGCTACGAATTGAGAAACTGAATAGCACGAATGGTCTGATTGATGGAAAGAAGGAGCAGGGAAAAAGAGATTGTTGGTCGGTAGAAGATCAGCATGTGGAAGCATATGTCGCAGGTAATATTGCATAGGATGTTTTGGATAAAGTGGAATCTTTGTTTACAAATTCTTGTGCCTCTTTCCATGCAACCCGAAATAGAGCATCTTTTCATGGGTATGTCTTTAGAGACCTTGGCGAGATTTATTTAGGGGTTGGAGAGCCTTGTCAGATGATTGACGAAAGGGAAGTGAAGCTAAAATTGTAGGCGGATGACACATAGTGGTTGAAAGAAGTCATGCAGGTACCAGTCTTGGAGATGAGTCTAATTTTTTCAAGAAATTTGGGTGATGAGAGATGCACTGTAACTCTCATAGTGGATACACTTGAATTAGATGGTGGTAAGAAAGTAGGTATCCTTTATCTATCTACTTATATTGCTGATTCACCTTCTGTTGTAGAGATGTGGCTTCATAGGCTTAGTCACATATGTAGAAGGAGAATGCAGGTTTTGAAGTGGAAGTCAGATGTTTTTGACAAGCTAAAGAACTAGAAAGCCTTGGTGTTCATGGAGGAGATGACAGACATAGATCAAGCGAGGAAACTAAATTATTCTAAGTAGAGCAAGATTGATTTGAATAGGATTTTAATCCATGGAGAGCTCGTGGGTAAAAAGTTATCACTCATAGATGAACATAGGTACCAGCGTCGGTCAGACAGTAACCGATGTCGGCAATAGGAAGACCGACATCAGTCATAAAGGAATCGACATTGGTAGAAGGGACACTGGAATCGGCTAGGGAAACGATGTTGGTAGTTAGGGTTAGTATAGGGAGCTGACATCAGTTGAGAGCAGACTGGGAGATGGCCGAGATCAGTCACTGGTATGGATGGTGGGCAGACAATAAGCTATCAACAAGTCTCAAACGCTCATGTTGAGGTCAGAAAGGGTAAGTGAACCTCATATTCATTGTTCACCTTCTTTATATTGCTTATTGATGGTCAAGAACTAAGAAGATGGAAGAAGCAATGTAGGTAGAATCTAGATACAATGGGAGCTTGGCATGGATGAGGAGTTTGAGTCTTTGGAGAAGAACCAAATAGGGGTTTGTTGGTAAATTTGTTAGCTGGAAGTAAGCACTGAGAGACGGAATGGATTCCCAAGTTAAAGAAGAGAGTGGATGGATACAAGAGATAGAAGGCCAAGGCATATGGTCTTGAAGAAGCTGCAAGACAGTGGTACAGGTTTTGATAGGTGGATGACTAAGCATGGATTCAGTCAATGTCAGTGTAACTATTGTGGTTTCATCTTACCAGGTGGATGATGATTACAACATTATCTAGTTACTATATGTGGGTTATTTGCTAGCAGGTTTGTACATATAGGGATTTGCTGAGCTAAAGGTAAGGTTAGTTTAGAGGTGTGTCATGAAGAATTTGGAGCAGCAAAATTATTTGGCATAAGAGACATGGAGATTTGATCGTCAGTGGGAGCTGATGTGAAGATGGTGTTGGTGGGGTTCATGATGCAAGATGCAGAATCAAAAAGCACACCAAGGGTTGGACAGTTCAAGCTTAGCTTGAAATAGGGTTTGAAATCACATGAGGTCTAGTGTAGACTTGAGTTTTCACAAGCAGTGGGGGTTGTCAAAAAGTTTGGAGCCAATTCAGGGAAGGAGTATTGGAGGGTAGTTCAGTGGGACTAGCAGCAGGGATTCTTGTTATGCAGGGTCAAGTTCTTCACTACATGGATATGTAGGTTTAGATGTGGTAGGTTACTTTGATGATAGGTGTAGCATCACAGGTTGTGTGGTGGTTGGTATTCAGGATTGATCTTGAAGAGGAATACAAGATAGGGAATAATTTAGATGGTGTACAGGTATAGGTACAGGTGCAGCTATTTATCTCCAAGTGGGAGATTGTTAGGTCATGGAGCTAAAAGCTTCACCAGGATGAAAACAGGAGAAGTCACAGAGGATGCACAGTTGTGGGGAGTTGCAAAATCAGTTGTAGGGAAACTGGCATCGGTCTGATCAACCGACGTTGGTCAGATAGCAAAGAAGAAGCAACCAGCGTCGGTCACCAGTCAGCCAAAATTGGTCATGGAGGAGCCAACATCGGCAGCCTGTGCGAGAATAGACAGTTTGCATGTTGAGTCCAAAGAGTCTATTTTGAGACTATTAGTTTGCATGTCAAGGGCTAGTTGTAGTCTTGAGTTGCGTGTCTAATTATTGTAATTAGGTTAGTCTAATTATTGTAAGCATCAGATCTATATATGGACTCATGGGATGTATTTTAAATTAGTAGCTAGTGAGTAAGAGAGCAATAAGCTCCTTCAGAGAGAAGAGAGCAATGGTGCATTCCTCCTAGTGCCACAGTACCAAGGTGGGTACTGGTTTGGAGAATCAGAAGGGTTCTTCGTGTGTGTATGATCTTGGTCAGCATGTGGGCATGACTTTATATAAGAGATCTACAATGGTGAGTATGGTTTAGTTATTTGCAAGTAGCAACAGAGAGTAGGAGATCTACTTGGAGTACAGTTGTGTACTTGGTAAACTGACAGCGTGTTACTGACTAGTTGGAGAGGTGAACATCAATTCTGCATTGGATTTGATTGTTGTGACCAAGAGAGAGAGGGAAGAAGGTCTTGAGGTGTGGCAAACCTTTGAGGTGGAAGAAGAAGTGGCATCTTCTTTATTGTATATTCTTCTAAGTGTTTATTAATACAATTGTGTATTGTCTCTCAATTCCTGTGTTGTTTCATATTTCTAGTTACTTTATATTTTTGGTTAAATTCCGTGATTAGTTGCTAATATGAGAAGTAATCATATGTGCTCTAATTGGTAGAGCAAGATCTTGACACAGTGGGATCAGAGCATGTTTATTGTTCTAGGTTTCCCTGACAAGATGTTTCTCCAATATCACACATCTACCCCTATCTAAAAATCTAATCATATGTATTCTTGATAGATGGTATTTGGTCAATATTTAATGGTGATGGCTAAACCTATAAAATTTGATTTTTGTTTGACCCAATTCACTTTTAACTTATGTTATCTTTTGACTTTTAATATTGACCATTGATCTATCGTTAGATTTCTGGATTATGACATTATCATATTCACATTTTTTACCAAGATCCTATTATTAGTCTCATCTACCCCTACACTTATGCCATGTGGTGGCCCCACATTTGATCTGATCTCTTTGACCTTTGACTCAACATGCACCATTGATAGTGTTCGCATGACTCAATGTATGTCATTGATATTTATCAGTAAGATCAAATGCACATCATTTATCATTTAGCTTGATACAATCATGAAACTTGTCAAAATTGTGCTTAATCTCAATATCTTTTGACCTTTTGACCTGATGCTCACCATTGGATCTTGATTGCATGATTAAATGTGCACCGTAGATCTATTTGGGCCCATTAATATTGTTAGTCACCACTCATCATAGATATTTTTATTGAGCTCGCAAGATATTGATGACTATTAGCTTCTCACTCATTCCTAGGATTATTTGAATCTAAATGGTTAGTTTCCATGGCTTAAGTTTGATATCCCCACTCATGTCTTATTCTATAGGTTCAACTTTAAATTCTTCTAACTTGAGATAGAAGGTTCATCGAGACACCAAATTTACAAGGGATGATATTGGGACAAAGTACATCATGCTCATGAATTTTTTTAGATTTGGTTGATTTCATAGGTGTATTTATTAAATACACAATAAAGCTAATCTATTCATCCCTACCTAACATGCATATGATGGTCTAGCCTCTCAAGGCCTATGTTAGTAATTTTTATTTAAACAAGGACACTATGAGGCACATAAAAGCAATCTAAGGCAATGGTCCTCAAATCTTCGAATGATATGCGTTGACATTTTGGATTACAAGGCCAAAATGTTAACACTTTTGGTGACTCATAAGGGTTAACTATCCTATTGATCAAGGAAAAGTAAAAAATCTAGTAAAAATAGGCCTAGAATATATGCAAAAGTTGGGAGAACTAGAAGACACATATACATAATAGACAAACTAACACAAACAACATGTGCACCTATTCACTTAGAGGAAACAACCATACCAGACTGAAAGAGAGAAAGAACTACTAAAAGCATGTGTACATGTGCATTTAGAGGAATGAAACTATGACTATGTACAAAGGAGTGACTCTCTTAATAGTAGTACTTGAATAACATCCCATTCATAGGAATGGTAAGTTCCTTTCCACTCAGTCTACATAATTATAAATTATTTATTTCCTTACAATCATTGATAATATAAGGTCCACTATAAAGGCTATCAAAGTTGAAGTATTTATATATATTTACAAGCTCTTCATCCCATTTTAGTACTATGTATCCTTGATGGAATATCTTTGATGAATCTATTTTATCAAAAAAATTCTTGACTTTCTACTGTTTTGACTACATGGTATGCATGACATCATCTCTTACCTCCAATTCTCTCAGTTCATTCATCATAACCTCCATTACATCACTTTATAGAAGTTCTAACTAGTGTGCAAGCTCCAAAGCTAGAAAATCCAATGAGATAGGTAGATTTGATTCTCTTCCATAAACTAAGAGATAAGGTGAATGACTAATGGCCCTCTTAGGGGTGATCTTATCAGATCATAAAATAGTCTTCAACTTTATATGCCAAGATTTATGATTATCTTCTAGTGTTCTTTTGATGATCCAAATTAGGTTCTTGTTAGTGGACTCAGCTATTCCATTACCCTATGGTTATTAATTTCATGAATATGTAAGATAAATAAATTTTTCAATATCCCATTCACATAACTTTGCACTGGTAAATTCCAAAGCACTGTTTGATATTATAGTGGATGATACTCCAAATTGGGTGAATAGACTTTCATAGAACTCAAGTACAGAGTTATCATTTGCCTCCTTCAAAGGCACTGCTTTTATGCACATGGTGAAACAATATGTAGCTTTCAAGACCCACTTATGACTAGTATTGGATGGAGTATTTGTCATTCCAATAAAGTCTAAACCCCATTTCATGAAAGTTTGCTCAACTTGAATAGGCCTCAGTGGCATAGTAGTTAGTCTCTATTTTCCTATAAACATTTCATAATTTGCATACTTTTTAAGCCATGTATATGCATCCTTAAATAAATTAGGCCAAAATTAACTAGCTCTAATGAGTTTTTTAGCTATGTTCTTGGCTACAAAATTGCCTCTAAAAGGACTATTGTGAAATTGCTCAAAAATATTGTCAAATTGATTAGTTATAACATAAGTGAAATACATACCTCTGATGTCCTTTTTGAAAATAACTCCATCAATTAGAATGTATGGTATTGATTTTAAATGTAAATGTCTTCTCCTTGATGCATCCAAGCCCATTGGTCATTTTACTATTTGAAGTAATCTAGCAATGTCTTGTCTCTAGCTAGATGGAGAAGTAGTTTTAGCTTCATGTTGGGTGTCTTAAAGTGTTGAAACCATCTCTTTTTATTCTTTGACATCTTATTCAAGATGTTCACAAAATCCCTTACTTCCAACCAGCTTTGTAACCTTCATTTCAATATCATATTCCATGCATTTAATGACCCATCCATCTCTCTTTTCACTTATGTTATCTTTTGACTTTTAATCCTCAATAGTATGTTATCCTTCATAAGGTTTTTAAGTCTCTATTGAGGATGAAATCCTTCATATTGGGATGAGCTAAAATTAATATAATCTTATTATTTAAAACCCAATTTATGAATTTTCTAAGACCTTTTATAAAAATAAGTACATGTTTTTATATAAAATAATATCTCTCTTCATAACCCTCCAAAGCTTTACTGAAGAAATTAACGGGTTGTTCCAAACCTTTACTATTTTGCTGCATAAGCATGGCTAAAATTTTACTAAATGTAAGAAAAGCATACATAAATAAATCTTTACTAAAATTTGGATTAAGCAAAGTAGAATCTTGGCTGATTGATTGTTTGATAGATTCAAAATTTCTATTAGCCTATTTACTCCAAGTGAATTCTTAATATTTTGTCAATGTTTTATTGAGTGACCTTATCAATTCTGAAAATCTATGAATAAATTTTCTAATGAAATTGATCTTACCTAAGAAGATTTACAATCCTTTCTTATGTTTTGGAAATGATAGAGAAAGTATTACTTATATTCTCTCTAGATCAATATGAATACCATCTTTGGATACTACATGCCCAAGAAGCCTCCCCTCATGCATTGAAAAGATGCACTTCTTTGGATTTAATGAAACTCCAAATTGTATACATCTATCAAAAATAACTCTCAAGTATGTTAAATGATAATTAGGATCCTTTAAAAATATAGTAATGTCATCAAGATAAACTAATACCATTTCACTCAAAATACCATGAAAGCAAACATCCATTACCCCTTAAAAAGTGGTTCCAACATTAGAGAGACCAAAAGGCATCTTTTGGTAGGCATAAGTACCCCCATTTGGTTGTGAAAGTTATTTTATACTAATCTTGATTTTTCACCAATATATTGTTATAACCTGACTACCCATCTAGTAAGGAGAATCTTTGTGAACCTATTACTCTTTGTAATATTTGATCCATGGAATGAATATGATAGTGGTATTTCATTGACACTTTGATCAAATCTCTAAAATCCACACATAGTCTTATCTCTCCATTTTTATTTATCATTGGTACAAGGTTTGCTACCCATGTTATTAATAGGAAATATTATACTAGACTCAATCAGCTTTATAAGCTCCTTTTTCATGAGAATTTTAACCTTGGGGTTTATGGGCTTTTGCTTCTGTCTTACTAGTTTTACATCATGTTCAAGATCAATAGTATGTTATGCTCACCTAGGATTAAAAACCTTCAAATCATGGTATTCTTAAAAAATAACATACATGAACTCCTTAAATAATTAAATTAAAGCCTCTCTTTTAGTATCAGTGTTTACTACCCCAATTGAGTTGCTTACCTTTGGCTATGTGAACTTGTTCATAATGTTCTTCCTTAGAAGAGATGCTTACATTGTCTTTTATACGATACTAATATTCATTTAAAATTATTTCCAAAGTTACTAAACCTTTAGGCATATTTTTTTAATCTCAAATTCATAATCTAGTCTTCATATTGGCATTGTAATTTATTTTGATTCTTTGAGCAAAATTATGCCTTATTCTATAAGAAATAGGCTATCTATTTGTCACTATCAAATACTTTCCAACTTACCTAATGTTTTGGAACTAAATACCTACATACAAATTTTATTTTTGTCTAATCTTTATTATCCTTGAGCTAATCAACTATATCACATTATGTTCCTATGGTTGTAAGTTTATCTGCATGTTGATTGGCTCCTCTACGAATGAAGCAGATATCAAATACTAGGAAATCTTCTATGAGGTCCCAAAGTCTTTGTTTGGAGGTCTTTATGAGAGGTTTATTTGTTACACTTAAACCTCTAACTTATTTCACTACCAACTCACTATCACCTTTCACCTATAAAAGCTTAATACCTCTCTTTCTAGCCAATTGAAATCATTGAATAAGAGCTTCATACTCTATTGTATTTGATGTATAATTGAAATAAAATATTAAAAAATAATAATACCTTTAATTTTGAGGTAAAACCAACATTATACCAGACCGATCCATCAAATACCATATTCTACAAGCCTTCTTGATCTTTTTTTTAGGTAATGAGTCACCTTATTCATGCATGCAATAAACACCAAAACCAGCTTATTTAATACCTTTGTATGGGTTATACACATGGTTATTAGTATCCCAATCATCCAAGATTAGATCTGTTATGCCTTCAAGTGGCTTATATGGTTCTTGATCAATAGTATCCACATCTTTTTCTAAAATACTGCAATTCATATTAGACATATTTGGCATATATGGTTCAAGGAGAAATCTGGAAATAGGCTCTGCTATTATAGTGAATTTGGTTCTATTTATGGTTATAAAAATCATGTATAACCAATCTAAATAATGATAATCTCCTATCTTAGTGGTGAAATCCTTGGATAGGCATAGTGTAAAGTATGGAGGTAAATTATCAACAACTATATCCTATGAAATGGTGAAATTTGGACAAGCAACAAGTAAAATATTAAGATATTTAAGGATGCCCACAGTCTTAGTAGGAGAACCTTCCAACTATAACACTCTTTTTTCATGAGGTTCATACTTGAGTCCTATTTTGTCAACTATGGATTTATTCATGATAGTAGTACTAACTCCACTATCAACCATACAATTGTGAGCTAGACAATCTCTTATGACAACAAAAAGATAAAATGAAGGAGGCTTATTCACCTTAGGAGCTTGAGGCTCAATAAATAGATTAGAGTTGGTTATAACAACACTTAATCTTTCCTTTTAAGGTGTTCTATCAGAGATATTGAGCTTTGAAAGATCCTCTTGTAGATATTCCTTTTATCTTGGGATTAGCAATGTGTCCCACTTTAAAATTGCTCCCAAAGTTTTCTTTTTATGATCCATAGTATTGAGTGGATAAGCTCCTATCTTTGGCTTAAATTTAGGATTAGGAAGGGCTCCTAAATATTGTGTGAATTGGGGAATGTAAGGTCATTTCACATTCTTTCCCTTTGGATCTTGAACTTATTTATTTGATATATTTTAAGGCAACTCATGAGTGGTGGTCTTTTTTG
This sequence comes from Torreya grandis, assembly GCA_037957365.1. Taxonomy (NCBI): domain Eukaryota; kingdom Viridiplantae; phylum Streptophyta; class Pinopsida; order Cupressales; family Taxaceae; genus Torreya; species Torreya grandis. The sequence goes on along the minus strand of JARHVA010005381.1, from coordinate 12,805 downwards.
GTGGCTAAGAAGGAAGAGGGGCTACCTTATCAAGACTTAAAACTTCACCAATTGCCCTTTTATTATATCTAGTATGGGCTACAACTGATTTATCAATAATAGCCATATTTTGACTTTGATTTTCTACTATGTGTTCAAATGAATTATCACCTTCCTAGAAGTTAACAAACATAGATTCAATAGGTGATTTACCACTCTCTCCTCCTTATTAGTTTGGCACTTTTGATTAAGTGAATGAAGGAAATTATCTATGTGGTAGAGAAGATTCCTTATTCTAAGAAGGTGGTTGGTTTTTATGTGAAAGAGGGAATGTATATTTTTACATGTAAGAATGTTGTGAAATTTCACTAGTTGGAGCCATTGCCATGTTGTTTACTTGATCCCACTGATTGTTCCATTGCCCTTCTTAAGCATAGTTGCTATGAGTTGGTATTATAGCTCTGAAATTACTTGGAGGATTGGGATTGTATTTCTTTGATTCATAATTTTTCCCTTGTCCTTGTTGATTGGAATGATAGGGTGGAATATTATATTCATAATTCTTATTAGTATTCTGATGTGGCTTGTATGGTGGAGCTTGTTGTATTTCCATTGCAACAAACTTATTGTTATGAGTCTTGAGAAGACTCTCTATCTTATCCAATCTATAAGTTTGATTGCCTTATATTTGATAAAACTTTGTTGAATTTATAAGTTGATCAATAGTCAGAGTAGGAGGGTAGATATCTAGAAATAGAGGCATTGGGAGACAACTCATTTGCTTGTATAAGTAAATTTTTTATCCTTGATTTCTAATTCAAAAGACTCAAGTGTTACCTCCCATGGATTAAATAATCAAAACTACATTTGAATTAAGAGCCTTTAGATAGTATAGAAAAGCATAATTGGGTGTAGGCTTGAGCATTATAAGAATTCTATCCCAATTCCTCTAAAACCTGTAATTGAAATCCACCATGAATTCATGATTGAATCTCTTAATTGTTGTAAGCTACTCCACCAATGAAATATGATTACTTTTGTCCTCAAAGTGCTTGTATAAGATCTCTCCAATTTCATCCCAATTATTGATTTATTTAGGATTTAATCCCCTATACCATTGAAGTGATTTCCGTTTGAAATAAGTTGCTAACAACCTCATTGCTACATTTTCCTAAGTCACATGATGTGCTAAAAAAAGGTTAGAAATATTTGAAATATGTTTTATAGGAGTAACTAGATTTTCTCCTGTAAAATAAGGAAGAACCTTTAGATAATAAAATGGAATATAATCTCATTGAGTAATATTCATAAGACTACAACCATTGAATGGCACAAAGGCTTGTCTTCTTAGAATAGCCATCTAAGGTATGAAATTTAGAACAATGTTTGGTTGAACAATATTGGCTTGAATAGGAGGATTTTGTAAAACAATAAGGGAAACAAAAGGTGTAGGATTTAAATTTCTTCTTCTTTGTTGATTGGAAGGGTAGCTCAAATAAATTTATCTCTTTCCATTTTATAGAGGATCTTGTGACAACTCTTGGTGGCATAACAATATGTAAATCTCAAAATAAAACTCTAGAATTTAATACTATACTCAAATATGTAGATATATGATTCAAATTATGTGAATAACCAGTCCCACCAGGTGTGCCAAAACTATTAGCTATCTAGATAAAACCTAATAAAGATCAAATTACTCAAGTCTAACTCATACCTAGACTAGCATGGGAATGATCTAAGTCTATGGGATGCCTATATCTAGATCAGACCTCTATATTTTGATGAGGCTAGCTCCTCTGATTATATCACTATTCACTACTTGTTAAACTATTAATTGTTGGGATGAAAAGGGAAAGGAAGAAACTAAAAATGAAACCTACTTTACCTTTGGTAATGCACCTGAATATTTATTTGTCATCTAAAATCTTAGAAATTAAGGCATACATATAGATCAAAAGGAAATTCTATAGACCAGTATTAAACATTGGTTTTTCAAAGGATGACTTGAAGGAAGATTTGCAAATCGAATGTATGTCCATGAAGGTCTCTAAAGACACTACATATAAACAATTTTTAGTGCAATTTTTGTTCCTAGCTCTTCAATTGACTTGTAGAGGATGAAATTATAGTAGTAGGTGAGGAAAAGACCTATAAAAGATGAGAAGTATCACATTTATATGAAAATACATAATCAATAATACATATGACCACCATAAAATGATTTGAAAATAAAAATATCTATTGATCTTATGGTGCAAGTTCTAACTTTTGTATCTCCTCATAAACTAACTTTAGGTATTCACCCCAAAATAGCTTCAAAATCTAACATATATATCCAAAAAGGAAAGACTCTAGCCAATGTGGCATAGAGGAGACAAGGATTAGTCTTGATTTTGTTAACTCAAGACTAAAATTCTTTTAAAATATTAAATGAAGTCTTTAAATATTCTTAAATTCTTCAAAATCATGCATGATCTTCAATTTTGGTGTCAAAAGGAAGGTTGTGAACCCTTGTTTAGTTGGCAAACCCTTGCATGAAAATCTACACCCATATTCAATTGTTAACTCAAGATTGAAGCTGAGTTTGAAGTGTTTGAATACCTTTTACTACATGAAATAAAGGAATATGCATGAAATTAGTTACATAGTAAATTAAGAATGATTTGGTGTTTGATGGCTAGTTAACTCCACTTTAGCCTTCCCCTGCATGATCTGGTACCTAATGACTAAAAGTGGATGAAAATATCCATGTGAAGAGGAAATGAATAGCATGGAAAATCCATTTAAACTCCAAGATAAGCACTTTAATGCCAATCCTTTACTTGATATACTTTAAGGACAAAGTCTTCATATGCATGGACCTAATGGAGCTATGACTATCTACTTTAAGAGGCTATAAGTACCTGCATGTTGAGTAAATAACCATGTCGATTGTTAAGAAGTTTCTCCAAGATTACACATCTACCCCTACCTCAAAATCTAATCACATGTTTTCTTGATAGATGGTATTTAGTCAAGATTTAATGGTGATACTTAAACCTACAGAACTTGCTTCTTGTTTGACCCAAGTCACTTTTAAATTCCATTAGCTTTCAACTTTTAATATTGATCATTGATATGTGGTCAGTTTTCTAGATTATGACAATTGTTAGCCCCACATTCATTGCCAAGATACTAATATAAACCTCATCTACCCCTACACTTGTGCCATGTGGTGACCTCATATTTTTATCTAATCTCATTAACATTTAACTTAATGTGCACTATAGATATTGTCTGCATGACTCAATCCATGCCATTGATCTTTATTAGTAAGATCAAATGCACATTATTGATCTTTTAGCTTGATATGATCATGAAACTTGTTATGATTACACTTAATATCAAGACCCTTTGACTTTTTGACCTGATACTCATCATTGGATCTTGATTTCATGATTAAATGTGCACCATAGATTTGTTTGGGCCCATTAAGCTTATATTGACCAAATTTAACTTTTAAGTCAAATTAGGGCACCCCTAGTAAAAAATGATTTTTAAGCCTATAAGGGGGTATAATATATTGTCATGATATTTTTTATAGGTCATTTTATGTCTATTAATGTTTTAGTATCTTTGGTCAATTAGTTTCTAGGTCTATTTATCATTTTGAGTCATTTTAAGGGTCAAAAATAATGTATTTAACGCTTTGAATGGGTTTTTTGGGAAATGTACAAGTGTAAAAAAATTTATTTCATGATCCATGTGTCTAAAAAGGTCTTAATTAACTAAAAAAATTGAAATTTGAAGGTTTATCAGAAGAAAAATAGTTTTCTTAAAGAAAAGGAAGAAAATGACACATGTATAGCTCCTTGGGAAGTGTTCCATGTGTGAGGAGGCCATGAAATATATCTCCATATTATTAAATATAATTTATATTCTTGAATTATTTTTAAAGTGTCAAAATTTATCTAAAACCATTTTGATCTCTTTTCACCTTCCTAAACATTTAGAAGTGACTTGCAAGTTCTTGTTTGTTACAATCAGCACAAAGGGTTTCAAGTTAAAAAATTATAGGATGTGATAGCATACTAAAGTATATAAATTTTAATATAAATAAGTTTTTTAATGATAAATTTTTCTTTATGAATCATCCATTTTAATTTGACCTTCCAAAATTGCCTATCAATCAATGCACCCTTTAGGGTTTGGTCTTGTTTGAGAGAATCCATACAAATCAGTTACTAAGACTGATTCAAGAGCACATTTACATATTTCTCCAAAATTATCCATGCTTGGTTTCACTTTTGAATTTGTTTTGATGAACTAATACCATCAATTTTTTAGACTAGTGCATTATGTGTTGATGAGTAGGCTTCCACTATTTTTTGAGTTTTCATGAGTTGTGAATGGTTACAGGGGGTTGTGTTAATCCCATGTACATGTTTTAAAGGTTATATTATTTATATCTTCATCTTAATACATCTTTTTCCAAGTAATTCCTCATGATTCATATTCACATGTACACATGTTCATAGTCTGCCTATCCAATGCAAATCAAAAGGTGTATTTGTAGAGCTTTGGAAGGGAATGTCTTGTTAAAAGTAGGATTTATTGGATTGACCCAAGATTTTAAAAATTGGAAAGGAACTATGTTAGCCTTGCAAGGAGGTACAATGGTTGTCTAATGCCCATATACCAATCTACTGCTCATACATTTCTTATACTACCTCCATGTTTTTCAAATTTCACATACACCTTATCATGATAACATCATGCTAAGATACAAACCATGATGGTGGTTTCAATCATTTGGAAGTGTGAGGACATATTTTAGAAGGTTTCAAGGTAGAATTAGTACTCATTAGTATCAAATGTTTTCTCACTGCCAATTTTCTCACATTATTATCTATGTATGATAGTAATGACCTATAAGAAGCCATTGATAGGGAGTAGGGGACCCTTGATAAATGTGAAATAAGCAATAAAACTACCCCCCAAGTGAGAAGTGTATTGGAATCCATCATTGCAGACCTAATTGAGACATCTTATGGATAAATTAAGCATGTATTGCTTTTAAAACATAAGAAAACTAAATTTAGAGATTTAATCCCTAAATGAGTAAAATATAAGCCTAAGAAGTTTTTGAGGACCTCATATAACATATTTTCAAGGTATTCCAAGAACCTAGATTGATAGGTAGTATTACCTATTGCATAGAGAAGGCCTATGTAAAGAATGAAGGGAAAAGTACAAATAGAGAATCAATTTTTAGAGGTCTAAAAGTGGTCTTGAGAACACTGATTATGAGCAATATCATCTACAAGCCTACATCAATAATGACCTTTTTTCATTAAAGTTGGAACTTGACCTTACATCCATGGTTATAATGTTTTAAAAATATTTTAAGGGGTTATTTGTGATATAATAGTGATCAAAGAACTTCATACATCATGTTTTTGATTCCCAAGGCATTTCATTAGTTTGTACACAAGGAAATAAAGACACCTACAACCAAGTAAGTAAAAATTGAGCTATTTTGATGCTTAGTGATGTTTAAATGACATCCATGCTAGTTAAAATCATGAACATGCTCTTTGATACCTAAAAGGGAAGTTCATTTAGGGTGTTGAAATGATCCAAGTAGATCCATGTACCGTTCTATTTTTCAAAAGTATTTAAATTCAGTTCAAATCATTTACACATTGTAGTACTCATTGAGAGCTTTCCAACACTTTTTATGGTGCAAAAAATAGAGTCTGGATGCTCAAGATATAGCTAGTTGAAGAAATCATGCCACAGGTGTGTCAAAAGTAACGTGGCTCAATAGAGGAATGCCAAGTGGACCAATATCCATTTGACACATGGAAAATAATTAGGGGGCAAAAATTTGGTTAGGTGTTATTTATCACATGTTATTTGAAATTTTCAAGCATGCCATGCCACCTTGCCATGTCTATCATGCCACCCAAGGAAATATTTAAACTTGGCGCCCAAGAAGGAGTCAAGGCACCTAGAAAGGAGAGCCTAAGCACCTAGAATGGAGGAAGGCAATTTTGAACTTGAGACCTGGCACCTAAAAGGCTAAGGTCTTGACCACTTCAGTAATGGTGGCTAAAATGTTATAAAAGGGAGTAATATTTACTTGTATTGACACAAATTTCTAATTGTGTAAAGAGAATTAAGAGGATTAGAGCCTTGTTTTTGCCTTGTATGGCCTTGGGATTTTGTTTTCAGGTCTAAGAGAAATATTTGTAGGAAAATAAAGATCAGAGAAGGTGAAATTAAAGATTTGTAAAGGTTTATGAAGCCATTTGTTGCAATATTTTAATATAATAGTCCTCATTATTGGGTAGACCCGGAGATGTAGGCTATTGAAGCCGAACTCTATTATCAATTTGCTGGTGTTGTCTTTGATTATTATTGCATTTTGATCTTCATTTTAATTCTAATTTTAATTTATTTATGAAAATTAAACACAAGAACATGAAAATTTGAAGGATCTCATAAACATGAACAAGTGATTTTTAAATGTAATACACTTGTGTTTTTAGTTTATAGATCATATTTTTGGTATCAGAGTGGTTTTTATTTAACAATGATTTCTAGTGTATGTTGACGAGGTCTAAATCCCAAAAGGGTGAAGAAAAACTCGTTGATTATAATCTAGAGATTGGTTCAAGTGTGCTTCAAGGATAGCTGAAGAAGAGATGGAATCTGAACAAGCTTTCCATCAAGCTTTCATGGACATGAGAAGCATGGTTAAGGAACTATACCATGACAAACAAAGGAAATCCAAGAATGAAAAAGAAGGTGATTCACAAGAATCAAAAGGGAAAGAATCAAAAAACCTTTTCCATTGGATGATGGTAAAAAAACTGTGGAATCTCTCCCTTCACTAAAATTAGATATTAAGTTTGAATTACCAATGTTTAATGGAGAAGTTAATGCCAAAAAGTTGGATAATTGGGTCAAGTAGATTGAAGTTTATTACAGGGTCCAAAAGATTGTAGGGGATGAGTAAAAAATTCATTTGGCTACTCTTTATATGGGAGGTACAACTCTCATCTAGTGGGAAAGTAAGTTGAAGGAAGTTGAGCTTCAAAAAGATAACTCAATTTCTACTTGGAATTAATTTATTAAAGAACTAAAAAAGAAATTCTATCCTTTAGGCTATATACAACAAGCCATGATGGATTGGCAAAGTTTTAGACAAGGAAAAGGCCAAAGTGTTCAAGATTATACACAAGATTTTAGGAAAAAAGCCTTACTTTTGAATGTTCCTCTATACACACAAGAAACATTGCTAAAATATATAGGTGGGTTGCATAGTTACTTAAGACATATGATTCTTATGTTCAATCCCACTAATTTAGATGCAGTATGTGTTTAAGCCACTCATTTAGAGGCTAGAGGAAAACAATCAAAAGAATCTTTTCCTAAAGTAAAAAGTAAGCAATCTAATGTTAATCATTCCAAAAGAGAAAGTTCATCAGGAAAGGGTAAACAAAAATCCACTTATACTATTAAAAAAGAAGAAGGAAAACCATTTTGTAATCATTGCAAGAAAAATCATGATGAGTCTAAGTGTTGGAAACTACAACCTGATTTAAGGCCTAAAAAGTTTCAAAAGAAATAAAAGAAGGATAATGTTATGGTTCAGGACTTAGGATCAGATTTAGGTGATGAAACTAAGATCAAAGCTATGGATTTACATAATGATTTTTCTCTTTCAGTTTCTAGCACTAAGTCATCAAATGATGCATCTTCTTCTAGATAGAATTTTGTGCATGTTGATAAGAAAAGAAATGAATTGTTCCACATTAGAGTTGTTTCAAAGCATACTAAGATTGACACTCTATTTGATAGTGTTTCACAAGTAAATTTAATTTCTAAAGAGGTTATTAAGAAGCTAGGCTTACAAACCAATCCCCATTTGAAGCCTTATCCACTAGGTTGGGTGTGTGACAATGTTAAGCTACAAGTCTCACAAACTTGTAGGCTAAGGTTTGCCATCACATCCAAGTTCGTAGATGAGGTTGAGTTAGATGTTGTTCCATTGGACATATGTAGGATTGTTTTGGGAAGCCCATATCTTTATGATAGACAAGCAATCTTCTATAGAGAGGAGAATAAGTACTTACTTTTTAAGGATGGCATTGAATATATAGTTAGAGCACATCACATTAGAACAAATCTTTCCTTGGTTACAACAAGACAAATGAAAAGACTAGTTAATTCAAGCAAGACTTTTTGTCTCATGTTGATTAAGTCTAAGGAAAAAGAATATTCTCAAGCTTTGGAAAAATGTGATCCTAGACACAAGAATGAATTGGTTGAAATCATTTCTACTTACAATGATGTATTTTAGGATCCTAAGGGCTTACCTCCTAAAAGAGGAGTTCAACATGAAATTCAGCTATTGTAGGATTCTCCTCTTGCTAACATTGGCATGTATAGGTTATCAGTGGTGGAAAATGAAGAAATCAAGAAATAGGTAATGGATCTATTGGATAGAGGTGTTACTCATCCAAGTTCATCTCCTGTTGGTTCACCAATTATTTTGGTGCCAAAGAAAGATGGCACTTGGCGAATGTGTGTTGATTTTCATGCTTTAAACAAAATTAATATTAAGAATCATTACCCTCTTCCTCGTATAGATGATTTATTGGATCAATTAAAACATGCTATTTATTTCACTAAGCTGGATTTGAGAAGTGGATATCATCAAGTAAGAATTAATGAAGGTGATGTATGGGAAACTGCCTTTAAGATAAAACAAGGATTGTTTGAATGGCTTGTTATGTCTTTTGGGTTATGTAATGCCCCGACTACATTCATGAGATTGATGAATGATGTTTTTATATAGTTCCTTGATGATTTTGTTATAGTTTACTTAGATGATATATTGATTTTTATCAAGTCATGGGAAGAGCATGTGATCCACATTAAGAAAGTCATGGATGCATTACGAAGGGAAAAACTTTATCTGAAAATGTCAAAATGTGAATTTGGCAAGACCTCTTTGATATACTTGGATTACATTGTAGGACATGGTAAATTGAAAATTGATCTTGCAAAAGTGGCAGTTATAGTTAATTGGCCTACACCCACTAACACAACTGACGTTAGGAGTTTTCTTGGTGCAATACAATTTTGGAGGAAGTTTATTGCTCAATTTTCATATATTGCATCACCTTTGCATTCTTTGACAAGTGTGAAATAGGTCTTTTAGTGGGGAGGCAAATATCAAAAAGCCTTCGATACTTTGAAAGAAAAGATAAGTACTACTCCGATCTTGGCACTTCTTGATATACAACAACCATTTGACATCGAGATGGATGCAAGTGAGTATGCTATGGGAGCTATTTTAATGCAAGGTAAGAAACTAGTTTGTTATCATTCTAAAACCTTTACAAGTGCAGTAAGAAAATATCTAACTTATGATAAGGAATTGTATGTGTTGGTTCAAAGTGTTAAAAAATGGAAACATTACTTAATGGGAAAAGAAATAATAATACATATAGATCATCAGCCCTTACAATATCTCCAATCACAAACTAAGCTACAACAGTCTAGACATTTTTGTTGGATGGGTTTCTTACAACAATTTCATCTTGTGATCAAGTATAAAAAAGGAATTTAGAATAAGGTTGCAGATATGTTATCTAGGCCTCCTATGGTTGTTGCATCTATACTTTTACAACATGGTTCTTTGTCTCATGAAATTTATAAAGAACAATATGTGAATGATCTTGATTTTCAAGATGTTTATAAAGACTTGATGAGTAGTAGACAAGTAGAAGAGTTGGACTATCATGTACACAATGATCTTTTGTATCATTTGGGTAAACTATGTATTCCTCAAAATGAGAGGGTGCACATGATTAGAGAAGCACATACTTCTCTTATTTTTGGTCATTTTGGAGTTGCTAAAATGGTTGCACATTTGAAAATGTATTGTTATTGGCCTCGTATGCAATAAAATTTTGCTAAATATATAAGGGGATGTACTCTTTATGCCACAAGTAAACCTAGTAATAGGAAATTGGGACTTTACACTCCTCTACCTGTTCGTACTCACCCTTGGGAAAGTATCTCTATGGATTTTGTGGGGGGATTGCCTATGACACAAAGAAAACATGACTATTTATATGTAGTTGTGGATATATTTAGAAAAATGTGTGTGTTAATTCCTTGCACTAAGCAGATTACTGGCAAAGGCACTACATATTTGTTCTTTAAACATGTATGGGTTCATTTTGGTTTGTCTACTTCAATTATTTCTGATCGGGATTCTCGATTTATTGGATAGTTTTGGTCAAATTTGTGGGGACTAATGGACACTAAATTAAAAAAGAGCATTGCATTTCATCCACAAACTAATGGACAAACAGAGGTTGTAAACCGCATTGTAGTACATTTGCTTAGGGGTTATAGCAATAAAAATCCAAAGTTATGGGATGAACAATTGTGTTACATACAACATGCATATAACTAGGCACATCATTCTTCTACTATGAAATCTCCATTTGAAGTTTGTTATAGATACTTGCCTAAATGTCCTCTAGATGTTTGCTATGGATAGGATATAGCTATTGGTGAACCAAAAGAAGCCATTCGAGCCAAGAAGTTCATTGAAAAAATACAACTCATTCATCAGACTGTTCGTACTCAATTGGAAAAAAGTCAAGCCAAGTACAAAGCCAGGCATGACAAACATTGTATTGATCACCAATTTGTTGTAGGTGATGTGGTATGGCTTCACATTAGTAAGGAAAGATTGACAGATGAAAGTAAAAAGTTGAAACCAATCTTGTATGGTCCTTTTTAGATAATGTAAAAAATTGGCACAAATGCTTTTCGATTAGACTTACCATCTTACATGCAGATTTATTCAATTGTAAATGTGGAAAATTTGAAATTGTATGAGCCTCAAATGATCATTGATCATGATGAAAGTGTATCCATTCCTTCTGTTGATGTTTTTTCTCCTGAATATCTAATAGAATTGTAGGAAGATACTATACTTGATAAGAATATGCAGACTTTATGAAGAGGTAATGTTGAATATCTTTATGTTGGTCTCAAAGGGATGTACCCAAGCAAGGCCAGATGGATGGAAGTCGAAAAGGTGAGGGAAAAATACCCTCACCTCACTACCAATTAATTTCAACTTTTGGAGGTCCAAAAGTTCCCAATGGAGAGGAATGATCTAGGTGGATCCATGTACCATTCTATTTTGCAAAAGTCTTCAAATTTAGTTCAAATCATTTTCACATTGTAGTACTCATCAAGAGCTTTCTGATGCTTTTTGTGGTTTGAAAAATGGAGTATGGATGCTCAAGATATAGCCGGTTGAAGAAATCATGCAATAGGTGTGTCAAAAGTGACGTGGCTCAATGGAGGAATGCCAAGTGGACCAATCTCCATTTGACATGTGGCAAATAATAAGGGGGAAAATTTTGGTTAGGTGTTATTTATCACATGTTATTTTAAAATTTCAAGCATGCCATGCCACCTTGCCATGTCTATCACACCACCCAAGGAAATATTCAAACTTGGCACCCAAGAAGGAGTCAAGGCACCTAGAAAGGAGAGCCTGAGCACCTAGAATGGAGGAAGGCAATTTTGAACTTGAGACCTAGTGCCTAAAAGGTGAAGATCTTGACCGCTTCAGCCATGGTGGCTGAAATGTTATAAAAGGGAGTAATATTTACTTGTATTGACACGGATTTCTAATTATGTAAAGAGAATTAAGAGGATTAGAGCCTTGTTTTTTGCCTTGTACGGCCTTGGGATTTTGTTTTCAGGTCTAAGAGAAATATTTGCAAGCAAATAAAGATCAGAGAATGAGAAATTGAATATTTTTAAAGGTTTTTGAAGCCATTTGTTGCAACATTTTAATAGAATGGTCCTCACTACTAGGCGGACCCGGAGATGTAGGCTATTGAAGCTAAACTCCGTTATCAATTTGTTGGTGTTGTCTTTGATTTTCTCTAATTATTATTACATTTTGATCTTCATTTTAATTTTGACTTTAATTTATTTATGCAAATTAAATACAAGAAAGTGAAAAATTTGAAGGATCTCATAAACATGAACAAGTGATTTTCGAATGTAATACACTTGCGTTTTTAGTTTACAGATCATGAAAGGCCCAAAAAAGCTAAATTAACCTATAATAGGGTCTCTAAGAAAAAGTGTCTTAGTCCTACAGGGTAGGTAAATAGGGTGTATAGGTAGTGACTCAATCAAAACATGTTAATGATATCCTAGCTCATACCAAGTAGATATAAGGCATGAGAATATAATATTTGGATCTCATATTTTAGTATAGGTCCTCCAAGCATCATAACCAAATTCCTTGAAGCTGATATAAGCACCTAACATAGTCAACATATAGGGAAGGACCCAGTTGAGAAGATTGAAATGCATATGAAATCCAAGTTGGAAATTGAATGGATGATCAAGAATATAATCATCTATATAAAGGTCATGATGATTTTATAATCTATAAATAAGATAATCAAACTTTCATAGACTTCTCAAAGGCTCCATGAGCATCTATAGCCAAATTGATCTAAGACCCTAGTAAATAGATGAAGGTAATATAAATATTCAAATAACTCACCAAATGACTTTTAAAGGTGTCATAAATACTAATTTATGGTTTCAAAGTCCAATCTATGCATAGATAGCCTACAGGGGTCTCCCATAAAAACAAAACACAATCATTTGTGCATGACTGTTATTGAAGGTTTTCAACCCCAAAATGGTGAGAAAATAAAAATAAAGTTTGATTTTTCATATTTTTAGAGATTATATTAAGGTTTATTAATTT